>JAOEHY010050090.1:22421-55219 GCA_025447955.1 Psilopsiagon aurifrons
GGCTGCCGCATCTCCTGTTCTCGCCGCCGGGCCCTGCGGGAACCGTGATACGGGCCTGGTAGGGGCTGCCGAGGTGGGCAGCCCGGCGTGCGGGAAGGAGAGGCTGGTCTTTCCTTTCCCGTCTCAAAATGGCGCCCCCGATTTTCCCACTTCCCCTTATTCCTGTGCCTGGAAAGGAGCCGCGGGGGAGGGGAGGTTGTGGTGGTGGGGCTTGGAGGGGCTGGGCCCCGGGCCGCGGCGAGAAGAGGGGAGCGGGGATCCACCCCTGCGTGAGGGCTTTACTGCAGTCAATTCTGACTGTCTGGGCCTAGCTACAGGAGCAGGGTTGTTCCTTTGGAATCCCTTATGAGATATGGGAGGTAGGGTGGTAGGTTCCTCGCTTTTCCTTTCACTTGCGGCTGGAGGAGGGACGGTGGATGAGGTGGGAAGTAAAATACTCGGACAACATGCCTCCCTCTGGAGTATCGCAACGGGCCTAGCAAATTGGGTATGCTCTGCATAATAGTTGCTAGACACAAAGCTAGTGTATAGTGGAGGAACGAACCTATGCCATCTTATGAAGAGATAAGTTGCTTAAGAACTATAAAAATGTTCCAAACGACAGGGCCATGAAAGGCTCTTCTCTCAGCACTTTCAGATTATTTTTTCTTCCTCATTACCGTATGTCTCTGAGTCTGGGGATGGAAAAGAGGCTGAACGACTAATTAAGCAGCTGAAATTATTCAGCTTCTTTCACATTACATTCAGACAAGTGAAAAGCATGGCGTCTTTGGTTTTTAAATTTTGGGAGTGACTTTTCAGAGTTGCAGGCAGGCTAGTTTGCTTGTGTCCTTCTGTAATAAGAAATGTTAAGAGAAGAGTAGATGGTGGCTGAAGGCAGGTGGCTAGAGACAATGATAGTAGTCATCATTACTTGCATGATAAACCAGTTTATCTGAAAGTAATTGGTGCTATACATCATCCATAAGAGCTTATGAGATGGTTATTATCTTTAATGGGAAGGCTATGATTTTTTTGGAGTGACTGTGTTGATTCATTTGTTTAACTGGTTGTCCCATTACGTTTCAATGTAAACTGGCTTACATGTGACAAGCATTTGATAGTTGTACATATCACTGTCTTGAATACTGCGGTAAGAGACCATACTGATTCTGCCTAATCTGGAATAGAATGACAAAAATACTTGTTAGTAGGATTGCCTAAAAATTAAGGGGGGTTTGATGCTGCTTTTTAAAACATTCACGATAGCCCTGTATAAACAAATTTAAAGTACATAATGGTTGCAATTTCAGTGTTGTATGATCTGTCTCTGTTCATGAAGTGTGAAGAAGTTTATTAGAAATCACTACAGTAGTAACTGTTCATGCTAAGAAACACTGTCATTTGCTCTAAAATATAAAAGTGGTGGAATGTTCCAGTTTTATATTTAGCATATTTTGTTGTGGTGTTGGTATTTGATAATGCACTTAATCACATTCATTGCAGAAACAGTGTGAACTGTCTTACTCTCTTCAGTAGGTTGGCTTTTGTCACTAGTGTTATTTTGATACTTCTGTGTTAGCTGTAGTTTCAAGTAGGCACTGATCTGAACACTTATGTGACTGAACTATGCTATTAAATTGGGAGTTTGTAGTTATTGGCTAATTTTGTGCACTGACTCAAATATAATAAAATGTGTGGTGATTATTAAAATACATAAGACTCTTCTCTTTCATAAACTAAACTCATTAACAGAGACTATCTAGGATCATATAAATTTCTCTTCCAGACAGAGGATCTGGTAAATTACTTGGTAGGATTAACTTTCCTGCTATAGTGCTCCAGACTTTGTTGTTCTGGTGTTTCGGCATGGAGTTGCTGTGCCTTTGGGGGATACTCACAACAAAAATGAAAGTTCCTACTTCTTAGGCCCTATGTATTTGTAGTGGCCAAGACTGCAAAGCGGGTTTTGTCTTTTAATATGTGATTGAGTTCTTCCATTACACTCCATAAAAGTAAGATTTCCCTCATTTTTATACATATGTAGCCATCCATCTAAGGCACTTTCATAATATTTTCCTCAGTAGTATTTGATATATGTGATTCCCTTAAATATCTTCTCCCTTAAATATCTTCCTTAAGAGCTTGATTCAAGTCACAGCTGTGTACTTGCTTTTGTGTAGATGAATGAAAAATGCCTTATCTAGACTTTATTTCTTCACATCTTCCAAACATACTGATTACAAAAGTTTGCGTAATATACAGAAATGGGGGTGGGTAGTGGGTCTTTCCCTGAAGATTTTTCACCAAAACTAAGGATAAAAAATATGTATGGCTGCTAAGACCTTTAAGTGTTCATAATTGCCTTGAGAGATTTGTCAGAAAATACTTGAGTTTGCAGTGTATGTGTCCATGTAGGGTACTGAATGTGGTGTCTCTCTCTTCTGTGGTACTTCCTTTATGGTTCTCAAAGCTAGTGTTTTGCAGATGATTTAAGGAGTGGGAGAATGAATGTGACCTGAGGCTTAGAGTGCATGTGGGGTTTGTAGTGTTGAAATCTACTTTTAAAACCTTGTGAGGCACTATGTTTAGCACAGAAATGTGAAAGAACAGGCCAAAACCATTCCATAAGAGCTATGTCGAATTGTAGTACTGCTTCTCTTCAGAGTAAATTAATATTTTCCTATTTTTTTGTTTGTATGCTGCCGTGTTGTGAACTTAATGAAGAGTTTCAATATCATCTGAAACCTCAAAATATTATGATTTCCATATGCACTTGTACAAGGTGTTAGTGACTTTAATATATCAAAGTCATCAGGATATGCTTTACAGGTTTTCAGTCGTGCATTTTTTTGTAAGTCTGAGCTGTTAAAAAGTGTGTACTGTGACTGTAGTAGGCTTTATTACTAAGTTATTAGGTACATTGATGTGATTACTAAATGAATGGTGTTGCAGTACATTTCTGGGATTTGCTGGCCTTCCTCTCAGGTAGTGTGATCTCTATCAGCTTGGCAGCTGGTTATTTTTGCACATGGCATCTGAGTGTCTAAAATGATTTCTGGGGAGGAGGAAAGGGTGTTGCAAGGGTGTACACTTTGAAGTTCTCTGATAACTAGGACTTGGGGGTGTTGATTGATGAGAAAATGAACATGAGCCAGCTTCAGTGTCCGATTGCAGCCCAGAAAGCCAACCATATCCTGGGCTGCATCAAAAGGAACGTGACCAGCAGGTTGAGGGAGGTGATCCTGGCCCTCTACTCTGCTCTTGTGAGACCCCACTTGGAGTATTGTGCGCAGTTCTGGTGTCCTCAACATAAAAAGGGCATGGAACTGTTGGAAGAATTCCAGAGGAGGGCCACAAGGATGATCAGGGGACTGGAGCACCTCCTGTACGGAGATAGGCTGAGAAAGTTGGGGCTGTTCAACCTGGAGAAGAGAAGGCTGCGTGGAGACCTCATAGCAGCCTTCCAGTATCAGAAGGGGTGCTCTAGGGATGCTGGGGAGGGACTCTTCATTAGGGATAGGACAAGGGGTAACGGGTTCAAACTTAAACAGGGGAAGTTTAGATTGGATATAAGGAGAAAGTTCATTACTCTAAGGGTGGTGAGGCACTGGAATGGGTTGCCCAGGGAAGTTGTGAATGCTCCATCCCTGGCAGTGTTCAAGGCCAGGTTGGACATAGCCTTGGGTGGCATGGTTTAGTGAGAGGTGTCTTTGCCCATGGCAGGGGGAACTAGATGATCTTAGGTCCTTTCCAGCCCTAACTATTCTATGAACTACAGCTTCTGTAGCTTGGGGATCTGTAAAAATTGATTTAGGTATTTTTCTTGACAGCTTCTTTCAGCTTTGGGTTCTGAAGGAGTTTTGCAAGGGTAGTAATTACTGTTGTGTAAGTGATAAAAATCTGAATAAAAGCTGTAAACGGCTAGTTGAAACAGATGTGTGAGTTAAGTCAGTCTTGGCTTTTCTTCTGTCATACCTTCTTTTGCTCTCCATGAGAGAGGTAGTAAAAAAAAAATATAGTCATATCAAGTAACCACTGTAGTGGGTTGATTTCCTCGCTGTGTGTGTCATCTAGAAATCACTTGCTCCAAAGGCTAACTCTTGTGATCACTGGATATAGCCTTACGCTATTAATGTTGTAGAGTCTAGAAGAACATGGGATGAATTAAGATTAAAGGGGTTTTAATTTCAGGGTTATCCAAACACACTAGAATGCTACAGCAAACACGTTTAATTTTAAAACAGAAACAACTTAATTGTCTTCATTACTTCTCCAAAGGAAAAAATAAACAAATGGCTAACAGTGTTCACAGCTACCTATATTTTGGCTATGCCTTACTGCTTTCTCTCTTGCAGTAAAATTAGGGAGAGATCAACTGTTGTCACTGGTCTGGTTTTATCCAAATTTCTCCACAACTTCTGAAGCTTATTTCAGCAGCACATGTAGAGTGGGGGGAAGAGTCTTGCCTGACAACCAGCACACCAGCTGGCCATTAATTGTTTTATGCTGTAAGGATGAAAGGTCTGGTATTTTTAAAATAACTAGATCCATTCCTGTATTCTAAAATACTTAACCAAAATTTAACAAGTAAGAATTTTAGTATGCAGTTACCATGGCACTTAAAAATAATGGTGGTGGGATATGCAGGGGCTTTTTTTGCTTCGTGGAAATGTTCTTTCACTGTGGTACATTTTCACGTGCTTGTTAAAACACGCATCTGAAATTTGGTATTTTTTACATCATGTGGTGCAAGTAAAATCTAAAATCTGGTTATTTAAGGATACCATAATAGTCAAACAGGACACAAATTTGGGACACACAGGATATGAGATTGGAATATCCTACCTGGAAGATGCTAAAATTATTTTGAGAGGTGTGGGAAAAGGCTCAACGTGAGCAAATAGGCATGTCTTTAAGATGTTGAAAATATCTTTTTCCAAGATCTATATTCAAGTTCTCCTTGCAATGAGAAATAAAATACTAGTTTTTCAGCTGTTATGTTAGAGAAAAAATAAGGGTAAGATTTCTTATTTACTGCATGGAAATTAATTTGTAAGGGAGTATCTTAGTAGAAGATGGGGTTCTGCTAGAGTGATCAAAGCACTTTTCAGAAACGAAAATGCTTTGGACTTGCACTGACTTTACAAAAAGGAGAGTTAAGGAGAATGAAGGCTTAGTATCTGAGCTAGGTGCATAGGAAACTGGAATGCTCAAGTGCCTGATGTATGTGCTGTGTGGTTTAAAATGGGAAGATGGCTAAAGACCACTGGTTGATTTAAAATGTGGTTGCTTTATCTTATCATAAAGAAGAATGAGCAAGAAGTCATTTGAAAGTGGCAGGTTTGCTTACCTTTTTACAACATATGTTTAAAGCCATTTTCTGCATTAAAAGAATGTGCTTTAAACTAACTTACTAGATGTTAGAAAACCTATATCCCCATGAAGTGTGCACAATTCAAGTAAATAAGCAACTGGAGTAGGACAGTTATAGGCTGAGTTTGGTTTTTCATTTGTGGTTGGTTCTTGAGGTAGGTTTTTGTGTGTGCATGTTTTGGGTTGGTTTTTTTTTGTTTTGGAGGGGGAGTTCTGGTTTTGTGTGGTTTTGTGATTTATTTTTTTTTTTTTAATTTCTTTTTAGCAGAAACACAGAACCAGATGCTTCTCTTACTGTGAGCTGAGAGACCATCACTTAGGTGTATTTCCTGTAGGCTCACTTGGAATTTTGGTTTGGGAACTTTGAGGGAACAGAACATAGGGAGTTATTATGCCATTTTTTCATACAGAAAAACCTCAGAAGTGATACCAACAGAGACTAAAGGCTTCTCTATGAATACATATTGTGACTTTTCATATGAATACATATTGTGACTTTTTTTTAAGGAGTTTGAAAAAAGGGCAGGTAGACTAAGAAATACACTGTTCGTACTTGTTCTTAAAAAGATCTCTGTTGTGAATACTGATCTGCTAGGACGTGTCAGTATTGGAAATAATAATTTAACTTCAAATAGTTCTGGTGGCTTGCATGAAGTGATCTACAGTTCTTATTGGTCAAGACAATCCATTTTTGTACATAAGGAATGCTTTGTATTTTTGCTTCTCAAAGTACAATTGATAACTAGAGAAGATGCTAATGATTTGTACATCAAGATCATCTGTAATTCGAGGAAATTTTCTGTAATTTAGGGAAACTGCATTTGATAGTATGAGATTTGAGGAAATATACTTGCAAACAACTTGATGTGGTGATTGAGTTTTCCCAATTTGCTACTTTTTCTAGCTTCCTTTAGTGATGCTGACTTCAGAGTATTGCTTAGCAATAGCAAAATTATAGAAAAATGTTATTTCTTGTAATTTGGTATTTTACCAGTAATGTGAAAGCCTGAATCTATGTTGTCTTATACTTCAGTCTTGATATGCTAAGAAATAAGAGACTGAAGTCTTGCAAAAAGAAACATAATTGAATTTTAATGCCCTCACTTGAAGCTTTAATAGGAAGACAAAGTATTGAAGAAGATAGCTGGTTCATTTATCATAGATGTAGCCTATAGCTGTCATCTTAACAGCAATGGTAGCTGTACTCTGGACTACTGACTTTAGTAGATATTAGGACAATTTTTATGTAACCATGTTGCATTAGCAAATTGGATTTTTCTTACTTGATTTGTAAATCTGATATCACCCACTGTTTTTTCACTAACAGATTGTTACTGGCAGAAGCATCACGGAGATCTGAATCCTGGAACTTGCTTTCAAGACCTTGAAACAAAGGACTTTCTAATTTGGGCATGGCTAATCGAGGAGCAACAAGACCCAATGGGCCAAATGCTGGAAATAAAATTTGCCAGTTCAAACTAGTACTTTTAGGAGAGTCTGCAGTTGGCAAATCAAGTTTGGTGCTTCGTTTTGTAAAAGGACAGTTTCATGAGTTTCAAGAAAGTACAATTGGAGGTGAGAAATTTATCCTTTTAATTTGTTTCATATTGAGTTTATTTCATCACTGCCTTGGATAACCTTGAATGTAACAGCACTTCTAGAATGGGTAGTTGACAGCAAAGACCAAAGCTGAGCCCTTTCTATTTCATTGAGAACTATAACTTTGTAAGCTAAAAATTGTGTGCTTGAACTCCATAGTTTTAAACATTGGTACATTTTAGTTGTGGATGGATATGTGGCTATTTTAATTGTGATGTATGCTTAATGCATGAAAAATAACTGCTTAATAAGAGTTAAGAAATTTAGTTTCTATGGGAAAAAAAACCCCAAACTAACTCACAAAAAAACCCCACACACGAAACCCCCAAAAATACCAATACAAAAAATGCAAATCACTGCTTTGCTGCATCTTCCAAAAAGGTTAACTGTGCATCCTGGCTTTGCTTTTGATTTGGGAGAACTTGCTACATTTCTGAATACACCTAACTTTGTTAGTAATCACAGATTTAATGTGCTGGTTTTAAACTTCTTGACTTGAAAAAAAGACAGGTTCTGGCTACCAGAATAAAAAAATATTTGTTTAACTGCAGACAGATTTTTATACCCTCACCCCCAGCAGTTTTCTTCTGCTATATTTGATGTTGAAGTTGTTTGTGCTTTGAGCTATATTCCTCCTTGGATAAATTTAAACTTACTCTGAAACTACCTAGTGGCAGACAGACTTTATTGATAAATATTCTGTAGTAGTGCCTGTTGCTGCTTGCATGAATCAGTCTGTTTCATAATATTTATGTGAAGCCCTTTCAGTGGCCTGTATGTTTCGTTACTCATGAACAGCTGTTGAAATGAAAAAAAAATATACAAAGCCTGCAAAAGTAAATACAAGTGGAACTTCACTGCATTTTTTTTTAACCCTATTTCTAGCTGTTATGTATGTTTATTTTGTGTATCTGTCAGTTTAAATGGGGAGCCACTTTTTTTTTCTCCTTTAGCAGTCTTACTGATGCACGCATCTGGCTTTGTGCATTTTACAATGGCTTTAGATAGGTGTTAGTGTGAAAGGTTTCATTATTTCACACAGTGATGTGGCAATATGGAGATCATTCTCAAAGATCTATAGTGAATTAACGTCTCAATATCAACGTGGGTTTTAGTTGAAAAACATCTGTTAAAACTAAATGAAATTGAGCAAATTGTTCAATTTCAAGTCTCCAATTTATTTAACCTCCTTTTTGTTTGTTCTTGTTTTAGTGTCAGGTAAAACTAGGGATAATTCAAACACTGTTACACACTTTAGAGTCTATGCAAAGATTAAACAAGAGCTTAAGTTTAACCTGAGGTATATAGAGTTTAGTGCAATCTCTGTTTTAACTTGTGCCTCTTTTATATAAAATAAAAACAAAGAAATGCTGTATAATACAGCTGAGAGATATTAAATGGAGCAATGTTGGGATTCAGAATAAGTTTGCTATAAAGAAAGCTGTTGAACTCTGTGGCTTGTAGTTGCCTACGGCATAATTTTCTTTGTATACAGAAGGGCCTTTTAACAAAGAGAGGCTTATGTGCATTGTGCATCTGAATAAAAACATCTGAAAGAGAGTGCAGTTGAAGGCAGACATGCTGGATGGTGGTGGTGGGGTTTTGCCACTTCAGACTAATGTAGCAATTCTTAGTTGCTCAAGACAAAAGTATGGCTAGTAAGGATGATAGGCTTTCAGATAATTAACACAGCTGATTAATTGTCAATTTACTATGGCCTTGCAAGACAGAAGAAAGTTACTTTGTTTGCAGAAATTAACTGGCATTTTATGGTGGTTGAAATGTTTCTTTCAGCAAAAACACAAGGATGTCACAGAATAAAACCCTTGGTTTTATTTTCTTCTTGTGTACATCCCTTTATTTATGGAGCACTGGTACATTCTTCTGTTGGAAAGAATGTCTGTAAGATAGATTCTACTTGTTAAACATCTTGTCTGTGCCTTGGAAAAATAGAGTATTGAGCTGGTTCTCAAGAAGGAAGCCCTTAGTCTTATGATGTTTTTTTTTGTCTTTATTTTGGATCTGGGCTGCTTAGGGAGCTACCAAGAGGAGCCTGTTTTACCAGTGCTTGGATATTGGGCATTTAGAGAGATTTATGGTGATTTAACATTGGAACATCAAAGCCTTTACCTTCTCCAACCTGCCTATTCGCCTGTGATGGATGCTTTTACCCATGAAGCAGGAACATCTGACCGCTTATAACTAGTCAGCTTCTGTATGTGAGTTACAGTGTCCTTTATAAAGCAAGATTGACTTGCTTTTGGTTCACTGTAACAAGCTGAGTTGAAAGTTGCAGCAGCTTTGGAATGATTCATAAGCTATAATACCTTGGAGTATGTGGAACAGTGTAACATCCCAGGTATGCAAGGGTTATGGGTCAGTGCCTCTTTAGACATTGACAAATTGTGGCCAATTTAAATCAAGTATGCTTAGTGATGACAGTCCCCAGTTCAGCCAAGTAGGGGGCCTTGGCATCTCATCAAGCAGAAGGTCTGGAATTTGTGGAAGGAGCAAGGGCAAATCAGTCTGCAGTATTTCACTAAATGTCTGTCATGACTGGAAAAACAACTCCAAGCATTTATGCTGAATTGCTTAAACTTTCATCTAAATTCTTGGAATTGTTTCATTTTCTGCTGTGTATGTACTATAACTGGGCAAACAACATGACTATAAAGCAGGTAATCAAGATAACTTGTCAGATAACTATAATACTTGTGTGCTTACTTTTAAACTTCAAAAGCTAAGGTAGAACAGATGACTGAGTTAAAGGGTGAAGAGAACCCAGTAGGAGGAGTTTCTTTCAGGTTGGTTTTCTTTTTTCTTAGATTCTGCGTTAATTTTGTAACATGGGGTTCTACGTTGTGTGGGTACTGACCTTCATATTTCTCATATGTACCTTATCTGAATGGAAGATATTTACTAGGAGTAACTGTTTGAAGACTTGGAATAAGTTATTTGTCAGTTTCTTAATTAGAAGACCATTACTTATGGTAATGCATTCAGTTGTAGTGGCGATTGGTGCATATTTTCCTTGAACTGTAGGCTGTCAAAATTATGCTGAAATTCCTGAGATCATTTGTAAAGTCAAAAATATGGCTGCTTTAAGAACAAGAACTTTTGAGAAGCGATTTTTTTTTTTTTTCCTTCCATACCCATTAGCTAAACTGGAGTTGTCAGGAGCTAAAAAACAAGGCTTTGAGATACTATTCAAGTAATGTAAATTTGTAGAACTGTAAATATCTGAACAGGTTGATTATAGCACGATGGGATGCTGTTACTGGTACTCTGCATAGTCTGTTGAAGCAGGATGAAATGTATGTAGGAAGTCTTAAAGGAAGACTTGTGGTAACTCTGATTCACTATTCTAAAAAAAAAAGGCAAACCAAAACCAATTGTTTCCAATTACTGCTTTCTAATGTCTTTAGTTTGTGGAAAGACTGGTTGTTCAAATAACTGTTCTGTGTTGATCTGCTAGTCTATCAGCTAATGCTCACTTGAAACCTGCTGTGTTTCGATAGTAGGCTTGAACTAAGGAAATCATTTGCATCTCTGAACATAATTTTGTATGAATATAGAGATATAAGTAGACTTGTGGTTTCAGCACCTCTGTCTTTTTTGTAGCTGCTTTTCTAACCCAGACTGTATGTCTCGACGATACAACAGTAAAATTTGAAATCTGGGATACAGCTGGGCAAGAGCGGTACCACAGTTTAGCACCCATGTACTACAGAGGAGCACAAGCAGCTATAGTGGTATACGACATAACGAATGAGGTAAGTACTATATTAGGGAGGCAAAAAGGGGATTTGAAAGTTAGCAGTCTTGCACTGATCTTTCCTTAATTTTTCTCTGTGACTTCTGTGAATCGGTTCATTTCATAGAATGGGTTGGATTGGAAGGGACCTTTAAAGGACATTATGTCCAGTCCACCAGCCATGGGCAGGGATATCTCTCACTAGATCAGGTTGTTCGTTTCATGTTGGACTATGTGATGCTAAATTGTGTAGGTCAGATAGCTTCACTTTTTTTGGTAAAATGAGACTTCAAAACCGAAACCCTGTTCCATAATGAGCAGTGCTCAGCAGTAAGAAAGTATTTTGAGACCCTTGATTCTTGTAGAGAAGAAATTAAAATTCACATTGTCTCTCTTAATCACTTCTCTTTCCTTACTCTGTCTACATGAAGATCTTCCTATCTTTACTTAATTTTTCAGCATTATCCCAGATAAGCACACTTGAGAACTAAGGTAGGAATGTTTCATTTAAAAAGCTCAGTTGGCAAGTTGCAGTGTCTCTTTGGACAAAGGTAGCAGCCTTGCATTGACTTTTCGTTTTAAGCATAGATAACAGAGATTGGGATAATAAGTGAGTACAAAAGGGTGGTAAAACTCAGTTGTATCATTTTGCAATCATTAACAGGAGTCCTTTGCCAGAGCGAAAAATTGGGTTAAAGAACTTCAGCGACAAGCAAGTCCTAACATTGTAATAGCTTTAGCAGGAAACAAAGCTGATCTAGCTAACAAAAGAGCTGTGGATTTCCAGGTATGTACATAACTTCTGTTTATATAAATAGCATTTTGTTGGAATAGAAAATAAACAAATCTAGGAGGAGCTTATGTGCATAGCCTAGCTAGCTGTTATAGAGGTCATGCTGTTAAATATAAGTGTCAACTGAGACTAATTAAATTACACATGCTACTGAAAAATCTATTACTATAAAAGTAATATGAAGCAATAGACTTTTTGAATAAATAAATTTGAGGAATAACTAATCTATTTGCTTATCTTTAATGTTGATTGAAATTCTATTCTTTGATGTGACCTCTTTCTGTCTTCCACCTGAAATTACCAGTAACTAGAGTTTCAATGGATGAGACAGCAGTAAAGTCTCAGTGCAAACTGTTCTTGCTGACTTGTCAGCAGGGGAATTTTGATTATTATATGATACAAAGCTGACTTAATTTGCTTAAGTATCTTAAGATATACAGTTGGAGCACTGTTCAAGATTTGTGCTTTTCATGGCATTTTTTTTTGGTTTAATGGATATATCTGTGCTTTCGCATTTTATCTTTGGGAAAGTTTAAGCAAGTCATCAGAACATAGCTTTCCAAGCATATAAAGCTTGCTGATGGTGCTTCTGGCCCATTCATGATTGATTGACTTTGAAGTAAGATCATATTTATTATTTAGTTAATTCTCTTACAGTTTTAATCTGGTTTTATTGTCACTGTATGAGATACTGCTGTGTATAGTAATGAATTTTTTTGTAACTATAGGAGTGGAGCTATGAAAGTTAGCAGCATTTTGGGTCTCTTTCTACCAGAATTCAAAACCTTGGTTATTTAATTTTATACTTTCATGTCAATTTTTAACACAAAGCTATGTGATAGAAGACCTTTGTTTTGCAAAAATTTGTGGTATTTAACAAATTTCATACGTATGTGCAATCAAAGATGTTCTCGCATTTAATTACCAAAGTAGAACTATCTTTACTGTTTTTTGTACAGTTACGAGAATATTTTTCAACTGTTCAGGTTTTTGTTTATGTAGATTTATGGGCTCCTCAGGCTTGACAATCATTTCTCTTTGCAAAGCACATCTTAGATTTCTAGGTATTTGTTAGTGTGTTATTTCAGGTACAGTTACATAGCTTAGCAGATGTCACTTAAATGAATGCATATATAATGCTGTAGGTCTTTTTCCATCATAGGCATTTTACAGTTTAGCTTTTTGCAGAGCTCCTATTGAATGCACAACAGTTATGTAACCATATGAAGCTGGAGATTCTCAGCTGAATTGGCTAACAGGAAGTGGCAAAAATAGGAAACTAAACTGTGTTTCAGGTCAAATTCAGACTGAAAAGTATTTACAAGATATTTAATACTGCTCATTTGTTTTATATTTGTGCATTTCTGTCAGGACAACGAAACACTTCTGATTCATCTGCCTCAGTGGTTTAAAGATTCAGGATAGTTCACAATCTGCCTTCTTTCCCACATGATGATAAACTTTCTGGCATTTGATGGCACTTTCCAGAGCTTATTTGTTCTTGCTATCACAGCTAGTGTTCTGCATCAGGATTGGCTTTTTAATAAATGTATTTTTATTATTTAATTTTGCCTGAGATTTTTCTCTCTGGATATTTGTAAGATGAGAAAGGATTTTTAAGATTGCATTTCTAAATGTTGAGCTGCTTGATAGAATTGTAAGTTTCATAACTGATGAATAATGCATTGCCACACAAGTGTTTCAACAAACTTTCTTTCAAAATGGTATAGAAATTGTTCCGTAGTAGCAATAAGAGTACAATGTGTAATGACTGTGTGATTATTTTCTTCTTAATGAAGTAAGGCATTCTTATTTTCACTTTCAGGAAGCACAGGCTTATGCAGATGACAACAGCTTATTGTTCATGGAGACATCTGCCAAAACATCTATGAATGTAAATGAAATATTCATGGCAATTGGTGAGTTTATGAACAATCTGTTGAATTAAAGGGAATTGTTTTCATGGTATTTATACCATCACAATATTCCTAACCCAAGGTCTTTATTTTTCATCCAAATTACTTCTGGCACTGAAGTTTCCTTAGGCCCTTTCATATCCTTTTTGATGTTTAGAAGAGTGACCATCTTCAACTAGTTGAAGTACAGTTGCACAGCTCTTTTGCGAAGCACAAAACCACTTGGATTAACTTGGAATGGCTAAGATAGGTTACTTCATAATTCTGTCAGCAAGTTCCATATATGTGTTTTGATTTCATTATGAAAACTTGTACAGCTTCAAGTTCAAAGCAAAATTAAGCTTTAGTTATTGTATACAAAAGCCACCTTTCCCATGGTATAGGTAAGCTATTTATGGTTTTCTTAATTGTAAGATGTACTTGGCGTTTGTTAATCAAATTAATGTGAGAATGTAAGTGAAAGCGTATAAATGTGTGCCTTTTGATGATATGCTGTTTGCAGCAGGTTCCACGTGGCCTGGGATAGGTACAGAACCTAGAACAATGTATGTGTTATGAGACAGTGGTAATTGAAGCTGGAAACATTTCAAAATGGGCGAATGATAGACTTGCTTTAAAAAAAGAAAAAGAGGTACTCATTTTGGTCTAAACAAAATTTTTGCAAAATATACTTTTGTGTTTAAATTTTGTTTGAATTCCAAATGCAGCTACTTGAAAAGCTACTTGAAATCCAGAAGTTGTACCAACGATGATAGTGTGTGCTTAAATTCAGTGTCCAAGTAAAGGACACTGCATATGAAAATTAAATTTACTAGTATATCTGTAGCCCTAACATAATCTTAGGGATTTCTGTAAAGATGCTAACATGTCATAGTAAGTATAAATTGCTAAGTTTTGTGTATTCCATTGAAAGACATGAAATTGGAATTTACTGCTAATAAAATTTTCTAAGTGGAGGAAAAAGAAAGCATACATTTTTAGGCTTGTCACCAACCTATTTAATAATATTCTTAATCACAGTAGTGGCTCTGCTACTGGGGAATAGCAATATGTAGTGTTAAATAACCTTATTAAATCTGTTCTGTATTTTGCACTACTATGACCTCTCTATTCTTCTACTTCTTCTGAAAAATAGCATTGATCTCAGAATTAAATGTTTTTAAAGAGCACTTATCTTCTACTTTCAAGGGCAGTAAAGCAGAAGGTAATTTGTGGTGGGGTTCAAACTTCCAGCAGATACAAATTAAGTTATTGATATAGCAACTCTTTATAACAAGTACTTGCTTCATATTAACTGTAGATACTGGGGAGAAGAACACATAACTGTGTGAGTAGAAAGTATATTTTTCTCATTAGGGCTCAAGAGAGGCCTGCTCAATTACACTGTTCTGGTGAAGTTTTACAATGAATTTCTTTAATGGTGCACTTTGCATCTTGGTTTGTTTTTTTTGAGAAAAAAAAACAACACAGTAAAATTAATCCCTAAAATCTGATTTTTTTGTTGTTGTTCATTTGTTGTATCAGCAGTAATTCTTACCTCCCCATATTTTAATGAAGTATGCAAAGTAAATTTGAGAAAGCAATACCTAATTAGTACCTGGGTCTTTTGTCTGCAAGGTTAGTTGTCCATGTGAGTATTCTTTCACATCAGTGGGTGAAATTCAGATTGTTAGTGCATCAGAACAAGATCTGTGCAGTAGTGGACCCCAAAAGAAAATCTTACTGAGGATGTAAGTATTGCATGAAACTTGGAATTGCCTTTTGAACAACATGGATGCAGTTCTCAGGACCATGTGTAAATATGGTCTTCAAAAATTGGAGAAAATGAAAAAGAACATGGACAGAATTGAGGGATACAGGCTGCAGCTACTTGTAAATAGACCTCTTTAGAACTCATTCATAATTTAAGTCATCTTAATATACAGTTCTAGAATCAAAAATGACAGTACTATGATGGCATTTTTCTACTGGTGCTTTGTCCCTTTCTACTGTCAGCAGCTTAATATCACTTGAACTCTTGGGTTCTATCACAGAATTGTAGAACAGCCCTAAATGTGTACTGTGCTGGTTATCTGGCTGTTACACTTGAGTTTCATTCCTTTTTGGAAAAGGTGTTCTTTTTAACAAGCTGGCAAAAGAAGTCTGAAGTTGAAGCGTGCAGCCAGGCTGTAGATCAGGGATGGTTGTTGTGTCTTAGTAGCATGGATAAGACAGCCTCATGGAAGTCCTTTATGTGGAACTTAGAAATTTTCTGGTGGAAAGCTAGGAAGAGCTACTGCTCAGAAGGGTAACATTTGTCACCCTGTTTTTCATGTCAGGTCTGAGAGTGGTACCCTGGAACTACAAGGGCAACAAAGAAATTATCAGTCAATTGACTCAAGGGCTGAAGAAAGACAGCTTGAAAAAAGCAGGGACTTTGATCTAGTGCTGAGGGGCATTTTAAATGCAAATACTTATTCTGGCTACAGAGTTGGGCAGTAGTTTGACCCATTTCTGTCTCTCTGCATTTTGTGCATTTTCAGTCTTTGTACCTTTTAGCACTAGCATCCTGATCTTAAAGACTGTGTAGGTGGATTCCCACAAGACCCATAGTTTACTGGCATAGCGTACCTGAACAGATACACTTTACAGCTCAAGTTACCTAATGCCTTTCACTTGAAAATCATATATAAGGTTGTTAATCATTAAGAAAGTGTCGTTTATCATTACCAACACAGTGAATCAAACATGATTTTATACTGATTATATTGATATGCTTATAGAGTAATAAAGTGTTGATGGTGTACTCAGATAACTTAATCCAGTTTTAACTCTCCTTGTTTTGTTGATTTCATAGCAAAAAAACTGCCCAAGAGTGAACCACAGAATGCAGGAGCCAACTCTGCCAGAGGAAGAGGAGTAGACCTTACTGAACCCACACAACAACCCAAGAGTCAATGTTGTAGTAACTAAAACATCAGTTGCTTTAAACTGTTCTGAATATTCTTCTGCTTCCTAACTGTTAATAACCATGGAATTGGAGTGCTTAACCTGGCCCAGTAGAGCTTCCAAACAGCGAAGAGACTTATGGTAATAGTCAAGTTCATGATACAGGGTTTTCTTTTGACCTAAATTTTTAACATGCATGTATCCACCACTGGCTGTAACATTTCAGCAGTAAAAGAGAGAAGGAAGCGGAATAAACTTCCTTCAGTTGAAAGGTTTTAAAAATCACTTAGGGGTGTAGAAGAGCTACACTCTGTGGACCTGATTGGCCAGTTCCTTTAGCCTCAATACTGATTGCTGTTATAACAAATAGAATTGGGACTTTTCATAATTCTTAATAGTGCTTTAAAACCTTTTTAGAAACAGGGTTTAAAAATTACTTAAACTTATTCACAGTATTCATGCAACTGGTTGTTTCTGCAGGTATCCACTGTTCAGTTATACATTCCATAGTTTAATAATTTAATTACAAATACTACTTGCATTAACAATTTTAAGAACCCTATGCTTCCAGGAAAGTGGAGTTTTAGTTGGTACACTGTATGTAAATTATATCAATCCAGTTAGTTATCTAAAGGAATTAGTGATAAATCAAGTTTGACTTCATTTCTAATCTGTTCAGAGGGTACAGACCAGTCAAGTCAACTTTTGGACTTAGGAATTCTTTTTTTTTTTTTTTTTTTTTTCTCTTCTACAAACTGTAAGAGCTCTTCAAGTAAAACCACAACAAACTTGGTGTCTGTGACTTCTTTCTTGGTTTTGATCCCTTGGTCAAACCTTGATTTCTTGGGTTTGGCCATTACAGTTTGGTTTTCCCCTAAGGAAAAAAACAGTGCACTAACAATTATGTACATCCAACTTGATTTTAAATTTGGATATTAATGTACTGTAAATAGGTACTCTGCATTGTAGTCTACATTTGTTTAATACTTTCTGTAATATTTAAGAGTTGCTTAAAGATATACAGAATGTACAGTTACTTAAAGCTAACTTTTTTCCTCTCTAATCAAAGGGGGTTCAAAGTTCTTCCTTTATGGCTAGAACAGTAATAAATGATGCTCCTGTATCTGTAACATAAGTACTGCTGTCTGTCAGTAATGAACTTTGCAACTTTGTTTTCCAAAGTACATTTTATTTTGATCTGTCCAGTATATTGCACTAATTCTTTTAGTTATTTTCATTATATGAAATCTACCAAGTGTGTCAGAAGAGATGAATTAGTATATTTAAATGTTGAACTGATAGCAGAAACTTACTTGTGCAGATTTTAAATTTGCAGTAATCTGGGTTTAGCAAGGAAAATGGCAGTTCACCAGTGTTTAGTTTTATATTGAGGTGCTCAGGTTTGAATAAAGTGGTTTAAAAAAAAAAAGGGAGATTTTTGATTACTGTTTCTCACTGAGAATTTCAAAAGGTTTTATTGCATTTGCACAGTTCCAGACGAGGTGTCCGATTTACTGTGTGAGTCAGCATTTAAGATGATTGCAAGTAAATTCATGACACAGATAAATAAAAGCTTGTACTATATATACTGTGGCACTCCAGTTATCCTATGATAAATTTTTAAGTGCTGAGGTAATTGAGTATCTTATCGCATCCATTTAGAACTACCATCAAAATAGTAACATATCTTGAACCTGCAGCTACTGCAGTCTTTACCAGTTGTTTGCTAACATAGCTTCCTGCATTGTCATAGAGTGTCTCAGAGGTGCCTCTCCCTGCAGTTTGTGATTTGCAATTAGGGAAGTATGCATTTGTGTGCTCTTCAAACTGTGATGGTGGTCTAGAACCCACTGGTGATACGGTCATTAGCAGCTTTGGCCTTACAGGTTTGTCACAAAATATTTCAGAGTCCATTTTTTCTGCCAGTTGTGGACCTGAGTCATAATTAGATAGGTGTGTTTTGTATCCTTGGGGGGCTGGTTCATGTCCTTAGACCCTATTGCCAGTTTGTTCTCTTGCAGCTGTTTATGGGTGCAACTTTGACCTGTTGCACAAAAAGCATTGGTGTCTGTTTCTTGCTCTGCAGTCTGTGACTGTGGCTTAAAACTGTTACGTAGATGAACTTCTCTGTCCTCAAACTGTTTCAGTTCTTCAGAACCACTTTGTGTGCTAGAATCGGGCTGGTTTATATCTCTGTTCCATGAATTTACTTCATTCTTACTGAAAAGAGACAGTTCTGGTTCAGTTTTTGGTTTTGTGGGTTTTTTTTTTTTTTTTTTTGTGGTCATCAGTTTCCTAATAAACACCACTTTGCAAATAGTTCATTCTAAAATGTGAGTGTGTGGTTTCAAAAAAATATGGCTGAATGAGCTAATCGAGAGTTTTGGATTCAGAGCTGTATATAGCAGTGTAAAATTTTTAGTACCTGAAAATAGTTTGGACATCGTGTAGAATTTACAGTTTACTAACATGATGCCTTAAAACTTTTCCCCAGTTAAGGGACACAAGGGAGCAAGCGTTCTCATGGTCGTAAGAAGCCAAGGACTAACTTCTTTTCTTTAGTAGGAATAGGTACTTTACCTTTCCATCGGCACTGTTGAGAATGAAAAGTCTTAGAAATTGCATTGCTGCAGGTAACTAGTCTTGTCAAACTTGAGTGCCACGCGTAAAGGAAAGCAGCTCTGAAACAAAGTACTGTATTGTTTGAGATCCAATATGGCTATGCTGGGAGATCATTTTGCTTTAGAGGAGGTTACTGATCTGCTCCCGTGTGTTGGTGTAAGGACAAAAGTGATCTCTTTCAGAAGGGACTTGAGTGGGATGGCAGATTACCAGACACTAAGCTGACTTCAGTGTGTTCACTTGTATTTTAATACCATCTGCCTAGACTAGGGCACAGATCTCTGAAAAGTGCTTATAAGTAGGCACTGCTTATACAGGAGTTGTATTTCTTGGGCAGTATTGGCATTGTCTTGTGTAGGAGACTGCTAAATGTAGTCTGCAAAGGCAGATTTCTCTGGAAGGTGATTGAGGATATCAAAGTGGAAGACACACCTTTTTCAGTAATTATAGAATGTAGATGCCTTAAGTTATACTGTGTGATGTTTCCTTGTGCTTACTCCCTCTTTCCTCTGATTTTCGTGGAGAGCTAGAAGATTGTCTAAAATTTCCTTTGAACCCTTGAAGTAAGACCGCCAGCTATAAACCTAACAGAAGGCCTAATATGACCCATGTGGAACAGTTTGGCTACAAGGAAGAGTAAAATCTAGACGCTTTTGGATGCAAGTCTCTTTTCTGCAAACCAGAGGCAGGGCAAAAGAATTGACAAAATCTAGCTGAGCTGTCAATGTGGGACTAAATGAAGAAGACAAAATTGGCCGATGCCACCATCTCCTGCTCTGCTTATCTGACCATCCTTTTCAGTTGCTTACCTGGTGCTGAAGGAACGTGGTTATACTTCTGTAAGAACACATTCCTGAGTGGTGGGAAAATGGAGCTTGATGTTGTATAATTTTTCTTTGATGTAATAACAGTTGGAAAATTAAGTGTACTAGATTAAATAAATGTGTATTTAGCAGTGGTTCAAAAATGTGGACTTTAATCATAAAATGCTTGAAGTATCTCTTATCAACTGCAAGCCTTAACTCATTAGCAGAGATTGAGTTTATGATATCTTTTATTGCAGCCAGCATAAAAACTTTATCTGGGAGGGAAGGATGGAAGCTGGTAACTAGAAACAGAAAACTCTGGTTGGGTGAATTCTTTACCAAATGTTCTTATCTTTGTCTTGCCTTTCAAGCTCATTGTAATAAAACCAGGTTGCTTCCTCAATAAGGTGAAAACAGATGCATCTGAAAACATTCCCATCTTTTATATGACAATATTATATTCCATTAAAGGCATAACTCCATATCCTGAAAGAGTACCTGAGCTAGTGCTAAACCCCAGCTTTGGTACCTGCAGTGAAGTTCAGGTAGCTGTGAAATTGGTTGTTCAAGGTAGAAAAAGAATGATCATAGCAACAAGCGTTGGGACAAGGGAGAGTAAGGGGGGGAGGGGGAACAGACCAGTTTTAGGTAGTTCAGGGTCAGTGCATGTTCAAGTTGGTTTTCTAGTGTTCCTCACAGAACATGGCAGAGGGTTGTATGTTGTTGTTATTAAAATATATTTTCTTCTGGAATCAGTTTTTCCAAATATGAAATATGATTATTTTTTGCCTCATGAAAAAAATGAAGCCTCTCAAATGGTTTTTGCTTTCCCCACTGATCTTTGACCCTCTTAATTTCAGTCAACTTCATATGAAGAAATGCAAAGAAGTCTTTCAAGTTTGTGCCCCAGTGCAGTATTAGCACACTCCTTATTAATGCTTGGGGGTGGGGGAAGGGGGGTGATAGGAAAGTATTATAGTGCTGGGCATGTGTTTCAGCAGAGACTGGAAGATGCTACAGAATGTAACTACAGTTAAAATACAAAACCATTTGGAACTATTCACCATCTTTTTGTATATATATAAATTATATTAATATATACTATATAAATATGTTTTATATATTAATGTGTTGTATAGAATATTAATATAATTAAAATATTCTGCTTCTATACTCCTTTATGGAATAGCAAGCATTTTGCTTGCAATCTTACAGCTGTCTAATGTACACAAGATAACTGGTAACAAAAATCACCAAGTGGGAAGATACAATGGCTAGGGTTGCTAAGAACTGCAAGCGCTTTATCTACTGTTGCCTGCAGCAGGGCTGGGTGGAGAAGCAGTATCAGTGTTTCTGATTGTAATCAATAACTGATTTTCCCCACTTTAGAAAGGCAAAGCAGGGTTTTACATCATACAGAAAGAGGTCTGAATAGGTCTTCCTTGAGAACAGGAAATAATAACCAATTCCTATTTCAGGAATTGGCAATTGAGAACATCACCACAGATCATGCTTCCAGTTTGCTGGTAGCAAAATGTGGTGGTGGTTAGTCTCATGAAAGAAATTAATAGGCCTAATATTTTAAGCATGTTTCATTGACGCAGGAGATTTATCAGATCTAAAATACTCTGATTTCTGATAACTTTCGTGTTAGTAAATTGACTTCACTGCTTAACTCACAATATTTACTGAGGCTACTCATCTAATAAGCTTAAAACTTATTGTCTGATACCAATATCAGTTGCAAGGGAATTTGTCATGTTTCCTTCATGTTGTCAAGTTAAAACATCTGTTCCTTTTTATTTCCAGCTATCTACAGCCAGCAAATCTGTCTTATTTTTTCTCCTGTTACTTGCTGGAGGAAAAAAAATCCTGGTGTGGAATGTACATGTCTCTTAGCTATGGGCTGTAACCCCGCAGCACCTTTGGCTGTCCTGGCTAATTGGCTGTGTGTTGTTTTCGAAGTGTCTTCTTTCTTTTTCCTCAGTCCTGTCTGTCTCTTTGCTGGCGATTCTTTCTGCCAAGCAGGTAACTGCTGAACAGCCACTACAGCGAACTTCGGAAACCTCATTCCTTCCCAGTGGTAAAAGTCTATGCATTCTCCAAAAGGGCTTGGCGTACGCTTTGTGAATCCATTTGTAAGTATGGGTCTCGTCATTGGTTTATAAGAGGAACATCTCTTTCTCTCTCTAAGCTGCCCTGATCAGTGTGGCACAAGAATCTAGAACTTGCCGTTTATCCTTTCATAGGAGGAAGCCACTGGAGAAAGCTGGTCAAGACATAAAAGTGGAAGCTTTGCTGCAACTTTTTGCAACTGCCACACCATCAAAGCCATCAACTAACCTGCAAAAACATCTGACCTGTTTCTATAGTTGTCAAGCACAATAAACCTGTCTTCCTTGTCTCCCTGTTATGCGGAGTTTCTATTTTAGCAAATTGATAATGCATTTATTAAAGAATTAATTATTTTCTTAAAAGTACCAGGACTGTTAATACTGGCAAGATCACAATATGATGTGGGAGTGTGGTTATCCATAAAGAGTTCAAATGAATAATCAGTCTTCTGCTTAATGTGTCTCAATACTTAGACATTTTGGTCAATTTTGAAATCAGTTTATGACTAAGCCAAAAGATTTTTGTTGTCAGTCTTTGAGGGCTATCAAAGCCTACTAAAATTAGGGCTTTGCAGGTTCTTTTATGATAAAGAAGGTGGTATGGGAATGTATAATTTGCTGATACGCAGAGCAAGAAACCTTAATGTGGTTGGAATCATTCTCAGATAAAATTGTGACCTTCTCCAGGTCATCTTCTTCATCTCCACAAAGTTCAAAATAAGGTGGGTTTGTTTTGGCCTGAGATTTTTACTCCTGTGTCATTCTATAGAGGACTTAAATATATGAAGAGTTCTTGCATTTTCACATTCGAATATTTTATTATTAGGTCGTACTAAGCTACCTAAGCTTTTTCTCTTTTATAAACTCTGAATTACATCATTGCATGCTAATGCGTATGTGGTCAAGAAACTGGGAAACATGAGATTATATAAAGATAGTAACTAACAACTATGTTAAAAATCAGCAGTAAATTCAAGAAGTGAGAATTTTGGAAATACGAAGTTCACAACAATTTATATTATTCTTGTACCTAATAAGGTTTCAGTCAGTTGTTTCCTCCTTGTGCTTCAATGCATACCCCTGTGCATTCACAATGTTCTAACTGTGAATACAACATAATTCCTCATCACCTTTTCTGTATCTACTCATCACTTTCCAGACATAGTAAAGTGTAATCCCTGCCTGGGAGGGAAAAGAAGAAAAAAAAAAAAAAAACAAAAAAACCAAGCATATTCAAGATTCAGGTAAAAAAAAAAAGTACCAGTTTTGCATGGGAAATAGGAAATGGAGCCAGACGTATTGCTATATCTGTTTAATTAAGTCACACTCTGATTGCCATTGGTTTTAGTGGCGAGCTTTATAGGAGTCAGTTGGAAAACCCCCTGTTTTATACCATTGTATTTAGGCACACAGAAGATAAATTGAGTTTATGTGGACAATATTCTATTGTTTTTCTTACTTGCAAGAGATAGATTTCTCCATGTTCATTTAATGTAGGGTGGATCTTGAATGTGTCAGTTTCTCAATCAAGAAAGCATTAATAAGAGCAAAAGTATTATCAGAAGGACCAAGTGCTTGACCTTTTTAGGTCTGTAGCAAGCACCCCTGCTCCTTGAACTGTGAGATCTGCAAGCAGCAGCATGTGCCCTCTGTTCTCTGGCCATCAGAATGGAAGGAGAGATATGCTTTGCAGCATTGCTCACTGAAAAGCACTGAGGTTGAAAACATGGAATCAAGGCCAGGTACAGCCAAGGACATCATAGGTGCAAACCTCTCTTCCCCTTCTCCAGCCAAAGCTAGTATCCTCCACCTGTTCCCATGCACCTCTTTCCTCCTGCTTCAGCACCTTGCTTGAGTTTCCCCTTCCTCCCCAGCTCAGTCTCTCCTCAGTTTAATTCCTCGATGCTGTATTACTGTTCTTGGGTCTGGCAGCCAGTGCTACAAACCCAGGAGTCAGAGCTGCAGAGCAAAGTCCTGGCAAAGCATTTCCTGTCAGGCCAGCCGGTGCAGAGGGGTCTGCCTGCATTCAGCACCTATACGCTGGCATGTCTCCACTCTCAGTACTGGGAAACTGATGCTGCTTTTTAACTGTTGTCACTTGCTCTGATTTGGGTACATTTACAATGATTAAAGACGCACCACTGATGCGGTCTCAGCCAGATCTCCAGGCCCTGGCTGAAAACATGTCGATCTTGGAGATTCTCTATGAAATAGCTATTAGCATTTTGGTTTAATACATACAAAACAACATATTTTCTAATAATAGAAACAGCTAAAACATATTGCCTGGAATTTTTACAAGTTATTCTGCTTCAGGCTTGGAAAATTTCTGTGTGAGCAGTTAATATCCACAGAGTTATAAGTCACTGAAAATGTGAGGCACTCCTATTTGTAGACAGCACTGGTAATTCTACCTGTAATTTGAAATGGGAAAGAAACCTTGTAAATATCAACATTGCCAAGGCAGCAGATGAAACTGATTGATAGTTTGAATGGCCCTATAATATGATGTACGGCTAAACCTTACAGCTGCTTGCACAACATCCTCTTCCCCCTAGATCACCAGCACATGACACGTGTACATGTACCATAATGACACAAAATCCTGACACCATATGAGAAGCAGCTTGCTAGCCAATGCATCATCTCTCTACTGAGTATGAAAATACATTGTTTTTATTGAAGTTCACTATGTTTATGTCACTGTTTAGTATTTATGTGCCTATGGATGAGAAATAGCAGACAAAAATGCATATATTACAGGTTTTTATCGTACTCTGTCTTCGGAGACTTCTGACATCAGATTAATCTTAAACTGCTTTTAATCCAGCACCAGAGCAAACAGCAGTGGTTTAGCAGCAGTAGCATCTCACAGCCACATTGCAAGGGTAGCCTGTATAATTTCGTCCTTCTTCAACATCATCCTTTTTCTGGGGCTCTCTCTTTAAATTTGATACTTAAAGTAACTCTTTTGCAACTGTTTTCTGTTGCAGGATTTCATCTAAGAAGTGTATTTTCTTCTCTGGCGCTGTTCATCAGCTGTGGATTATGAGCATTTCCATGATTTGTGTTTGAATGCACGCTCTTTTTACCTGTGATGATAATTGTTTGACAAAATTCTGCCAAAAACAAAGCCCCAACCTCCTTAACTAACCGATGCCTTAACTAACCGATGCCTCCAAATCAGTTGAAATGGATCAATTTTAAACTTTTAAGAAGAAAATCTCTTCTGCAGAGGATAATACCTAGTGTGCTGTTAGCAGAGCCACTTAAAATCCCCTTATGATGCTGTAATATGCCTTGTCCTTGCAGAGGTGAGCTGGCAGGTGACTGCAGCTCTCAAATCCGCTCTGGGATCAGCTTATGGGAAAGTCCACACCTCCACAAGAGGTGAGCCTCCTGTAGAAATGCTGCACCACTTCAGCGGGGCAAGATAAAGAGGTACATGACTGAAAAAACAGCAAAAATATGTTTGCATAGGTCCCTTCTTTATTCTGTGTAGTGTGAGTTTCAGAATGGGAGATGGCGCAAATGTTTTCACTGCTGTCATTGTGATAGTGCATTCAGGCCTGAGATTAGTTAGGACTAATATGCACATAAAATCTGGTAAACAGGTTTTTTTTTCAGTCAGCCTTTTACCTCTTAACTCATTTTACATTTGATGTATATAAAACCGCCTTGGATTAGAGGCAGGAAACTGAAAACTTTCAATAAAATGTTAGAGTTCAGTAAACTTAATTCTTTACACTCGCATACTTTATAGATGTTCATATCTCCTAAGTGGGTGTAAGTGCTAATAAATCACAATCTCAGAACACTGAAACAGTCCTACTTACTTACAAGGTGTAAATAACCAGAATAATATACATAATAATTCATGTAGAACAACATATACTACAGCTCTTCAGTTGCAATCATTTTGCTTACATTTATTAAAAGGGCAGCCCTGATCCTGATTTTTTTATAGTGTGTACACGTTGCTTATATTAATAGCTGAAAACCTTGTAAAAATGAAAGAAAACATTTCCTTTGTTGGTCTTGTATGAAGTAGAAAGATTATTCTGTATTTCCTTCTGTCCTTGCATTTCCCTCATAAGGAACAGATAGAGACTTGCAATTTTTTTTCTGTCAGGTTAGAGGATACAGTGAGATACTGACAGCACAATACATGAAGCTAAAGCACTCTCAGCCTCAGAGAGCAGAGAACAAAATTCAGCTTTCTAGCTCACTGCGGTTTCTCTATGCCTATTTAGGGAGCCAAAACCCAACACTGTTTAATGTTCTGAGCTGAAAATAGAAGAAGATCAAACAAATTAGAAGATGTAGAAGAATAGGGAGCGAACCACAGTTTGAGACTGAGTATATTTTCAAGGGGGGATACATCATATTTACTCTTTGTGTCACAACAAAGAGCCTCTTGGTAAGTGCTTAGTCCTGCTCCTAGGAAAGGGAGGCTGCCCTGCCTCTGCTGTACACTGCCCTGTCTGTGAAAGGGGCAAAGCATGATGCTGCAGTCCACAGGCTCATATGGCAGAGGATACTGTCAGCCCAGTAAGCCTTTAGCAGCTTGATGCTACAACCTCATTCTTTTTATTGGCAAAAGTGCCACTGATCTTTGAGGATCCAGGATCTGATTTGTATCCAAACAGAAGAGTCCCTTATGCAGTCATCTCCCTCTGACACATGTTGTTTCTGTCTCCACCCAGAGCATGCTTCTTCCTCACTTAGAGTTGTCACAGTCAGCACTTAACTTACACAATCTCTTGTCCTGAACTCCTTCCTCTGTGAGATCTGGTATTATTATTGCTTATTATTTGCTACATACTTGTGGTCTCAGAAAATGATGGCTGTTAACTGCTGAAACCAGCACAGGGAAGATGCCTGCCTGCCTTCGGGTGACAGGAGGCAGAGAAGGGCTGTGCTATGTAAAATGGAGGTCACAGTCTCCCTGAGCTTCTCATCGCAATATTATTGACTAACACATATGAACAGCTTCTCCTGCTCAAATTCTTGCTGAATGAACAGTGGCTTCCTTGCTTGTCTTTTCCCTCTTCCCTGTTTTACCTCATGCCTCAGCCAGCACTTCCCTCTAGGTTCTCCCCTTTCCCATGTGCCTGTGTTGCCACAACACAGCTTCATCACCTCCATGTGTTCAGCCCTGCTTCTCTTCTCCTGATTTCCTCCCTCTCTCACACAGTTAGTGCCTCCTCTGGAAAACTGTTCGAGAATGCATCACACCTGCTTACAGAAAGCATGGCAGTGACTCTTGTCATAGCCGGACTGTTTCCCTGAGCCGCATTGTGCCTGATGCCCCCAGCCCCTGCCAAGCAGGCACCATTTGCCATGGTGCAGCTTGGCAGTGCCCTGCAGTATGCCCTGTTTTACATGGTCACCTTTGGCCAGAGCAGCAAACAGCTAATATGTGAAACCCCTTACACAGCCTTCCTTAAGCACATAATAAGATCTCTGAAAAACTCTTCACCTGAAAACCCAAATTCATTTGCTAGCCCAGCAGCCATGCCCTACACTTTCCACCAGTTTTAGCAGAGCTGGCTCTCTCATCCTCCAAAACCAGCTGCAGAAGGAATGATGCAGAAGGAACAAGATATCTCCCAAGTGAGTCAACTTAGGTGTGTGTAGTAGCCTACTTATTGTATCCCCAGAAGCACTGCCGCAGCTTCAAGGAAGTCTTGTTATGAAAGGTGTGGGAAGAGAGAAAGATGAACCTGGTGAGTCACAGGAGCATGCTGGGGGCAGAGCCTGCCTTCAGGACTTGGGAACACTCCCACCTCTAAGACCTGATAATAGGCAAGAAAGAAGGAAGCAATTAATAATTAAAATAATTGTGGAATAAATTAGGATAATTAGTATCCTTATTTATCTTCCTAAGTGCTGTCCAAACCTGGAATCTTGACATTCCAGACCCACTGGTTTTGTGTCATTCTATGAAGTGGAAGCATTCCCCAACGTTAGGTCTTCTTAGATGAGAGTTAGAATCTGTGGCACTATCTGCCTGGACAGAGGTGCAGCTCCTCTGTTTGGAGGGTGCATTGAACTGGGAAATGGGAATAGCAAAGCAATGGCAAAACCATTTGGCACTCCAGATATTTTACACCCCTTCCCAGTAGATGGGTCAGTTGGTGGGCCAGTTAATAGAGAGGTGCCAGTTAATAGCCCACTGAGACCCTACATAGGGCAGAGAGGCTGTGAATCACTGAGCCTGCTGGTCTTGGTATGGGAGAGGAGGTACATGAGGTTTTGGGATCCACAAAGAGAAAGCTGTGGCAGAAGACGGAAGATGGGTAAAGATAACGTAACCGTGCCTCCTGCACTCTCCTCCCAGAGACACCTTAACTCCACAAGACTTCATCTGGGGTTGCTGCTGTGCTCCTGAGGTTCCTCTGCTTTTTCCAGTCACATTCACCACAATTATAGTTGGTCTAAATGAAGGGTTTTAACCTGTTTAGTCCTTGCAGCGTAGCCATGTGATTAGTAGTCTTACATGCGGCCGTGTTCTTAGGACTCCCAGGTGGTCTCCCACACAGTTATGGAGAGGGCCCAGGATTAGCTTGCACAGTCAGACGTGCTTAGGCCAGTGTAACTTCATCTTACAGAAATATAAGGTATTTCCCATGCAGAGTTTTATTGCCTAAACCAGTGGCATATCAAGGGTGCCCAATCAGCAGCTATTTGGGTGCAGGTAGCAGAAAGGAAGACACCCCTTCCCTCCTGCTCCTGCCAGCTGAACCTGTGCCAGTCACCCAGGGGTCTGTGAGGCTGCCAGCACCAACCAACGTGCCCTACATGGGCATGGGGTGGTTGGCAAAACCCGCAAAGCACAGCCAAAGTACACTAATGGGGTCCCACAGATTGCAGGGATCTCTGCCATGTGTTAAGTAACAGGAAACAGAGAAAAAGATGTTAGAGAAATAATGCGGAGAGGCAAAAGAGAGAAAAAGCAAGAGCAAAATAGGTAGTACATCCTGTGTTTGCATGAAGCAATCAAGAGCTCTCACTACCACGAAACAGCACAGTATAAAGCCTACATAGTGACTTCATATGGCCAAAGGACTTTAACAAGCAGCTTCTGAACTTGGCATGTACAGTTCACGTTGTACTGGCAAAAGGCAGTAAATTCCCCGTGCTGCGTGAGCTCTGGCTTTAGTTTCCTCACGGTTTGTGTTAAATCACGACTCTGACACTGTCAGGAAGAGCACCCTCTGGGTAAGAAGTGAATAAAAACTGCAAAGTGCTCCATCACTAACAAGAAGTTTGTGATTCAAAAGCAGTGTCACAATGTCATTTTCTCCATTATTTTTCCTGCATGTTTTCCTTTAAAAATTGGGTTAAAAAACCTCCTCTGCGAGGTTCCCCGTAGCAGACAAAGCCTAGTGGTGGGAAGGCCTGCCATCTGCATTATGAAAGTCACATGTAAGCACCATGGGAAGCTGACAAGATGCTGGAGACAGCATAATGAACAAAACTTTTGTACTGTTCATACTTCCAGTGATTCATAAAATATTGATAGCAGTCCTGAGTGCGTGGTGGCCAAGAGGGAGGCCACTTCACCCACAAGGAATGTGCTAATGAAAGGACACAATAGGATTTTTTGCTCTGAGGAATTCCCCAGAGGGACAAGAGCTTTTCACATTTGCATTGAATGGCAAGAATAAAAACAGGTGGGAGAGCAGGAAGAAAGTCCAATCTTGAACAAAAGAGAGGGACAGAGGGCTCCAACTAGGCTGGGAGATGGGGATGAGGGGTAAAAAGGCAAGCTCCTAGAGCTCAACGGGGGAACGGGGAGGTCCATCTCAGCATTCAGCATAAAGCTGCCATTAGTTGAGTCATTCTTTAATTTACAGGGCCCAGATAGGCCCCCAAAGCCCTAAATGACAACTAGGCAATAAGCAGGCGTCAGGCACACCCTAAACTGCATTTTAATTTCCTCTTTTGTGACATCAAGAATGCAGCCACCTCCTTTGCTGGCATAGCACACACTGTCCTGCGTTTAAGCCTGTTCAGTGTGACCAGTGAATTCAGGGAGAGCAGCAAGCAGGAGATACTTTTCTCCTGGGAGCAATGAGCAGGGACCTCCTTGGGGCTACCGGCAGAAAGGCAGCAATCTGAGGAGAATCACAGGAACTGGCATTTGTGTTTCATCCCACTCCAGGCTTGCTTACTTCAATCTGGATAAGCAGTTTTCCTGAAGACACCCAGCCACTCACCTAAGACTGGGAGCTGAGCTGCAGAGGCAGGCAGCAAGCAGCTCCCACCATTGCTTCCTAAAAGCTGGTTCCAGAGTCAGGTCCACTTGTGCAAAGCCGATGACTGGAACTGAGTAACATGGTGAGGGGTTTATAGACAGCGTGTGGAGTTTGAGTCTAATTCAATATCTTCAAAGTGCATGTTTAATATAAGCACTAGAGTGATTCTGCCGTGCTCAGAGTTATGCACACATTGCAAGTAGAAAGTTAACATGTGCTTGCTTATAAATTCAGTCAACAGAAAAAGCCAGCTTCAATGTACGAAAACGAGAATGTCATCTATACATTCAGCTGTCAAAGACCAAATTCTTCATTTTTTCCTAACTTAGCGTAACTTGTTATGGCCAAATTACATTTACCACCACCAGTCAACACAGCCCATATTATAGTCCCATCTAGCTGGTAACTGACCTTTTCAATCCTTCTTCATGTATGTTATTACTGAATGTAATATCTTACTGTCACTGGAACAGTTTAAGACAAAATCAAGCTTTTTTCTTTATTATTTTTTAACAGTACATTTGCACACAGAATGAGAGCGATGATTTAAATCAGACTTAAAAAAGAGAAGGACTTACCTATTTGCAGCTAAAGAGTGATTTCTTTCTAAGCCACTCCAGGCAAGCAGTAGTTCTGCATGTGTAGTGAATTCCTTGTTTATAAATGTTACTATAGTAACTGTATCCCTAAGCCACAGGCTGGTACTTACTGTTCTGGTTATCTAGTGGGCAGCAAGGTAAAAAGGGGATGAGAAAGAGACACAGTATTGCAAGACAGCTTTGCTCTTGAGGATTCCAAAAGGGACTCCAGTGAAAGTATTTTTAATATGTATACTAGCTGGTGCCTTATAGTACGGAATAGGGCAGTGTTTTTCCCATTAGAACCTCACAAACAACATCATGAAATGTAAACAAATATTTGGCATTTAACCAAAGTATCTACTTTATGACAACTTTTCTCTTTGATTTTACTTAGATGGAAGCAAAAGCTTCCAATACTTTTAAGGACCCTGAAGAATAAGGTGAAAGAATAAGGCTGTTTACTTAGGCTGTAATGTTATGAACACCACGTGAGCAGCTTCAGGCATAAATGCACACTGTGTGGCCTTAGCAAAACATCAGGGGAGTCACACATCTGTGCGAAAATAGCAATCCTATTTTCACAGTTGAAACTGATAATTCATTTATAGGCAGCCTTAACGGTGGGTTAATTATCGCCAGTTTGCTTTTTAAAGGAGAAGCTGATGTTGTCTTCTAAGAAAAATAAAATAAAAAATAAATCCCATATTTGGGGATGTAAAGGCTACAGCTCCCAGAAAAACCGCCTGTGTTCAGGAACGGATATTAAGTGGTCCATGGGAGGCAATACGTTGTTCCAGATGCACTCTTCACTTGTAGCATTTGCTACCGAGGAAGCGAGATGGGAAGGCTCAAAGTGAAGCTAAGCAAGAGCAGTTTCATTTTCAAGCCGGAGAAAAAAGCCTAACCCTAACCGGCAAGAAAAATGCAAGCAAAGGGGTTCTGAAGTGGCTGTTACATACATCACTTGTCTGTTATTTGAAAACACGATTCAGGCACTTCAAAAAATAGTTAAAAACCCCAATAACTGTCTCTCAAATTTACGACAAACTGGAGGGTTTGTTTCCCTTTATTTTCCTCGATGCTCGGGGCCGGGGCCGCCGCCGAGGGCAGCCTTCCCTCCACCTTAACAGTCCGTCTTAAAGCCCCGGGGATGGCAGCAGCCATCTTACGGGTCGCTGTCACGGCTGCTGCGAAGCCCGAAGCCAGCCCCGGCCTCCGCCGCGGAGCAGGTCCCAACCTCCCCCGTCTCCCCCCAGCATCAACCCCCGGTTGATTTTAAAACTTCAGCCAAAAAAAACCACCAAACTACCAAGACCAGACCCCCTTTTCATTAAAATACTGCAGAGTTTATTCCACCCCCACCCCTCATTTATGCCAGCTCGATGAATAATCCCGTTCTATGAAAACATCCCCAGGAGCTGAGAAGGTGATGGAAGAGGGTGACCACAGGGAAAATGTTTTCTCCCTCCTCTCCCCCATTCCAAATACTCCTCGTGACTTCACACAAGTCTGGAGTCTTCTTTGCGCGCCCCATGCAAGGTGGCAAGGCCCTGCATGTCCACACACTGTGATTCCTTACGCAGTAATTTTGCTACTCCAGGTTTACACATCAAAGAGCCGCAAATCCCAGGCAAACGCCCAGCCTCAATCCCGACCTCCTAAACCGTGGCGCCGCACTGTACAGTTGTCATCTGCGGCTTCTCGCAGCTCGACCACGGGTTTTACATAGGTGCAACAGAGCGTAACTGCCTCAGAACCAAAGCACTTTCCTTCTGTGGCGGGATCACTTAATTTTATCTTTCAATTCAAAGGTAATCCCTTTGAGACAACTTAAATTGACCTGCTGTCAACACTTGTCCGTCGACAAATAAAACCCCCAAAGCAAAACAGACGAGAAAGAAACAGGCCCAAAACCATGATGAAGGAACTGAACGAGACGGTTTGAAACTGACTGATGTTTATATATTGAATTAGAAGTCAGTTGCGGGAAAACCACATCACTTAAAAGGCGGCTGCAAAGCGCGCCGCGCGGAGATGCAATGGTTAACTCAAACAAAGTAGTGTCA
>JAOEHY010050092.1:0-35146 GCA_025447955.1 Psilopsiagon aurifrons
CTCCTCTGGACTTGTTCCAACTGTTCCATGTCCTTTTTATGTTGAGGACACCAGAACTGCACACAATACTCCAAGTGTGGTCTCATGAGAGCAGAGTAGAGGGGCAGGATCACCTCCCTCTACCTGCTGGTCATGCTCCTTTTGATGCAGCCCAGGATGGGGTTGGCTTTCTGGGCTGCAAGAGCACACTGCATAAATACCTGCAGTCTTTATGTAGAAGTGTCTTTAGGGGTGTGCGGGTGTGTGTGCGTGTGTGTGAAGGAGAGTAGGGTCAGGCTCTTGTTTATGACTTATGAGAGACAGAAACAAGTGTTTTTACTTGCAAGTCTGTAAAGGACATCAGTGAAAACAGGATTAGGCCTGCAATATTACTCCTTGGCCAAGATCTGCTCTACAGAAGGTCACTGAGATGAAAAGTATGTGAAACTGTTATGACAGCTTTTTATGTGTTAATTTAATAAAAGAGATATGGCACAAATAAAATGGTACACACTGTAAAAGGCTTACAGGCTGATTGAAAGTTCTTTTCGTAGTAACCTGAGACTCCCTCAAACACTGAAGACCAAATAGTTTAAAATTATTTGTAAAAAGCATCATGCTTTACATTTTGACGGGAAATTTGTGAGGTTTAGAAAGAAGTCCAAATGTATGCCAGCTGCCTGACATCACTCTCCCGTCTAAAGCTTGGAATCCCATACCTCTCTGGAGTCTGGCAGGATTTATCCATGTTCTGCAACAAAAGAACAGGTCAATTCTGATGCCTGAAAAATAATTTTCTGCCTTTAAGCTTTTAATGCTGACTTCTATTACTGAGAGAGAGAACAAAAGGATGTTTTGGGGACAACGGACACTGTAGAGAATTTTTTAAAATGCCTTTCCATGCACCTCCACCTTCTCCACCCCCCATTTTTTGGATGCTGAACTTGGTTTAATTTCCTAAGGAAACTTATTTTCAGACCTAAGTACTCTACCCCTTGCTGGGAGCCAGCTGCAACCCCAAACCCAAAACAAAGGCATCATAAGTTGCTGAGTATTTCCAAAAATTTCCCAAAGCTGAGAGTTTGTTCTTGTTTTTAGCAAATGATTCTGCAATAAGTCAGTCATTCTGAACTGTGTATATCACCTGTTTCTATGTTTTAAAATATTGAGACCATTACTGCATACAATAAATACAAGCTTACCCATAGGTTCAATTGTTTTGCCATAATTTTTCTTTTCAAATCATAGAACATGAGTCCTTTTCAATGAAAGCATTGCCCAATACTCTTTAAAGTATATCAATGTTTTAAAAAGAACGTTAAAAAATGAAAGATTTTGCCTATTTTGTTCAAATGAATATGCCCTAAGTTATGCTTCTCAGCTGTCCCAATTTATTTTAATATGAAAAAATCTAATCTCTGCTTGTAAAGCAGATTATGCATGTATTAAATTCTTTAAAATTAGAATATACTTAATGCCACATTAGTTCCAGGCATGCAAAGTGGAAGAAAGAATTATACACCTAAACAACAAGGATTTTTAAGCTTAAATTTCTACTTTGGCCCAGTTCTCATTTGTTACAATAGCATGATGTACACTCTAACATTTAATGAAATGCAATAATGAATTCTTTTTTTCCAAGCAAATCACAAAATAAAAGATTTAAAACAGCCAGTATTTTTAACTGGCAAAAAGCAAGCCCAATGCATCATTTTAACTGTCTATAAGCTTGGTACAACCAGCTCTTTTTCCTATTCTTAAGTTAAATTTCATTATGCACTTCTAGGCATGCATTCTGCTTTTGGTCTCAGCAAACTGATGTTAACTCCCTTATGCCCAGGAAGAGGTCATAGCTCATTTGGACTAGGGCCTAAAACATAGATGACTGTAGACCTTTCAGTCCTCAAGGTCACAACTACAAGTTCATTAATGGCAGCTGGCCAATGGAGCAATTATGCTTTAAGGTTGTTGGTTTTGTTTTTCTGCCATACCATCAGAGGACTACTGCCTCCATAACTGCAAGTGTGGTATCTTCCACAAGCGCTACTTTTACCATTAAGTCCACCACAAATCTTGAGCCCTTAGGACTTGGAATATAAAAGGTATTTTTCCCTTAGTTATTATTAGCGCTACCCAAATTTGGCAATGGTTTGTGAGTAAGATAGATAACTAGGTGCTGTGAGGATTGATACATAAAATCTTAAATAGTAAATCCAAAAAAAAAGAACGCAAATGCTACAAACTACCATACTTTCATCAGAAAGGGCATCCATTACTATAACGCGTTTCAGAGGCCACGAAAAAGACAACAGATGAGACTCAACTGACTAGGTAAAAATGGAAGAGGAAGACAACCATTCAGAAAAAGAAGACCAAACTCAAGCATACAACCCAGGCACTCCACCTGTGCTGCCCATCTGATATCTGCAACTGTGTTTGGATGAAGTGCTGCACATTAAGCAAAGGTCAACGGATGAAGCAATTTCAGATTACATAAATGCTTAAAGGAATTTACGGCTGAGTGCACTGAGGTTTACACTTTGCCTGGAGAAGCAGTGGAAGGAGATGGCATCTATTCTTCTATTTTACCATGAAGAGTTCTTGATGTATGAAAAAATATTTAGCGTTGCACAGAGAGGGCAGCCTTGATCTTCAGGCAAATCTCCTTCTGACCCCAGTGGAGGTGTTATTTGATCCACCTGCCAAGGTCTGTTTTATGGGATAAAGCTAGGAAAGTTCTTCCCAGTGCCCCTGATGAAGTTGTGTCCTTTTCTTTCTAATCAGTGTAGTAACAGCATTTTAAAGGACAAACTAGAGATTAGGATATAGCAAACAGACAACTCATCCTGAAGGAAAATCAGAAAGCTTACTTGAGTGCTTGTTGTGTTCTCCCTTATTTTGAATTCTGTTTATGTTGCTAAAATTTGCATATATTCTTTTTAATGAATACTACACAGCTGAGAGACAGTGAAAGATGTGAAATGTGAAGCTTGTTAATACTAGTTCATTAAATTAAATGAGACCTGATTTGCAACAAAATCCTACATTCTTGAATTTCATACGCAGGCTTTAGTTAACTTAGCTGGAGTGCTTAGGTAGCCTTCATTGTCAGGATGTTCAAATACCTCATGGTCTGCTAATGTGTTTGGCTGCACAATGTCTTATTCATCAGATCTCTCTGTCAGCTGCCTCAGCCCTCAGTGCCTTTGACAGGTTTCACCATGGAGTTTTTTCAGATTGTCTGAAGCCAGGAGCTTTGTATCCAAACCCAAGTTACATCTCCCTGCAGCACTAGGTGCCATGCAAGGCCACAAGTGCCTGCTTCTGCACAAACATCCATTTTCTGAGCTCTGAGATTAATTTCATCACAGGACAAATGTAGACAATATTTTATATCAGCACACTGGCTTGTTTGCCAAAGCCTTCACCTATGCAGTCCCATAAAATTCAGTTCCTTCCTTCATGTTTTTTGACAGCCATTGAAAGAGAAGCCAGAACTAAGCTATCAGGGCTGCTCAGAGGGACCTCTTGCAGATATCTCTCTGGCCACCTCAGGGAATCATCTCTATTCCACCTTAACTATAGGCTAAACATGAACTTTGGCATAAATAAGAGGCAATGGAAAAAAGTGAGATACTTATTTTATTAACTTTAATATCAGTTATTAAAACTACCTTTCCAGTGATGAAAGATACCTGTCTCCCCATTAAGCTATTTGGCAGCCTAGGATCTTAAAGATTTTGCATCAGGATGTTTGCAAGGCCAAGACAGAAATAGAATATCAACATCAACTTGTGAGTATCTAACCAAGTTTTGCTTTTGTGTTTTAAATTCTAGTTTTAATTATCTCACCTCATTACATCTAGGAATCAAATTATTTTGTATGAAAAAGCTCCATCTAGAACTTTATGTACTTGTCAATCCAACAAACTAAACACGCTCTTCACCACATAAAGTTAGAACTGAGGTTTCTGCCCTGCTGCTCAGAGCCCTCTCCCTGTGACCATAATCTCTCATGATGGGCACCTTCTGCAACAGCAGCTAATTAGTGCAAGAGGCTCTCACTAGCAACAAAACTTTTACAGAAGCTGAGCTGTGTGACAGCAGGGACCTCCCTTGCGCGCCAAGAATGGCAAAAATCTTACCTTGTTCAGAAATAGTCTTTGAGTGTAGCTCTTCCCAAAATGTTTGTCACACACAAGACACCCAGCCACGTTCCCCCTAAGCAGACAAGACTTAAATGCACAATGTGATCTTTGCAGATCCCTTTCAACTCAGGATACTCTGTGAAAGTGAGTTTAGTTTTCTAAAGCAAAATTCTCTAAGATATGAATTCAAACCTATCCTGAAACAGACTCCATGTTTTCAACCATAACACTTCTAACTGATATTCTACAATGAGAAAAAACAAAACCAACAACAAAAAAGAAAAAAAAAAAATCAACCAACCAAGAAATCCTTCAGTGATAATTATAATACTTTTTGTTTTCATTACAATTTATGAAAACTGCTTTTAGAAACTAACTGTTCGCCTGAAATAACCAGACACAAATGCCTGGCTTCTTATTTCACTTCATAAAATTAAACGTCTGCACTCTGCCATATCCATCTTGAAGAAATGGAAGGTGAGAATCACCTTTATTTTATTTATGTTGTCAATAAACCCATTCAGAAGCATAAACATTAGAAATACTCTACTGTGCAATCTGACAATATTCAGTTTCATATCTGTAGCATCACCAGAAGCCCGCCCTGACTTTGGACTGTGCCAGACTGTGTGCCCACCCCTACAACACAAAACAAAATAATGCCGCAGTGTAAGACAGAACAACCAATTCAGGCATTCTTTATGAAATATATGTTTAAATTGAGCCATATTATGTGCCTTTCTAATTAGTAGGACAAACAAAGAAAACTGATGGATCCCATTAGTGCAAACTATTTTACAACTTGTATTTTATGTATCAAAAAAATTTACTCTGATACAAGAAATAGCTATTTCTCATTTCTGCCATGAAATCGTAATAATCTCAGCAAGATGGTGCAGTATGGCAAGATGAGGATCTACAGATTAGTCCTTATTTCACATATTTTTCTAATTTCTATTTATGTACTTCTTTATGAGTTTGCATATTTCAATATGGTTCCAGAAAAAAACATCTATATATAGCCATAAATGCTCTCCTAACACAAATTCTAGAATGGCACTGGGGAATCCAGCCTTTTGCTGACTCAACAACCATGGTAATAACCCAGAAAAATATTGTGATTTACTACTCATGAATGTATACAATATCAATGAACTATAAACATCAAGGGGAAAATAAGATAGTAAAAAAAAAAATGCCAGCTGTGGACAATAACAGAGGAAGCTTTGTTGGCTGAGAAACAACAAAGCAACAGTGGACTTTTACAAAAGAAAAATGGAAATGTCTGAATTTTATTCTGTACTGCAGGCATTTTTTAAAGAAGAGAAAACCTTTGCTTAGGTCTGCTTCAGCAAGCACATACACATTAACCTGATGCATGCCAACAATCCGGTTGAATTCAATGGAACTATTCAAATGCACACAGTCACTTACCTCAGATCTCTTTGCAAACCAAAGCTATCTGTAGTGATTTTAGGTAAATTCTTCAACTTGACTTGGTGATTTAGGGCCTCACAACCTTTAGAAACAGCCTGAGACACCAAAATCCTCAGGGACCAAAAAAAAAATTAATAAAAAATCAGATTCTCTAAACATTCAGTGATCCCCTGAAGTCTTCAGCCCAAAGTAGGAATTTCTGGTCCCATTTAGAGCAGGGAGAAAGTTAAACACCTTGGGGAAAACTGTGCAGTAAGAACTCACTTGGGACGGCAAGAACTTAAAGACATACTGGGGAAAGTTTGGGCACCTACCTCTAATCAGATAGATAATTCCTCTTCTCTGCACAAAGACTGCAGCACTGCATGCTCTTCTGAAGTGTTTTTCCAGTTTTTCCATTGCCAAAAAGCTAGGGGAAAAAAAGGCTTACAATGAAACATCAAGACTCAGCAATTAAGACCAAATTTCAACAGAAGAAAATATAGGCTTGGGATCTCTCTTCTACTTCTTTGAGAGCAAGGTCTTGCACACAAGTCTATCATGTCCCTAATTATGGTCTTTTGGGGTGGGGAACATGGACACAGTTACAAAATTTTGTCTTTACATCGCTTTCATGCAGACTTCATTTGACATTCACACCTCTCAAACACATCTCAAACACAATAACAGTAAATCCGAGAAAGTTGACTCAGATTTAGGACTAAGTGTTGTAAGTAGTTCATTCTCTGTGGCAGCATGGATGCTGCTTGGCGCAGTTTTGTGGATGTGCACTAAATGATGGCTTAGGCATCTGAAAAAATATCCTTTTTGGAGGTCAGTACTAAATCTCTCATGCTAGCTATACGAAAAAGATTTCTGATTTCATTTGCTGTGGTTCTTCCTTTGACTTCAGAAAAAAAAAAAAAAATAACTACCTGATGCATTATATTTAAATACCTTTTGCATGAGATAGATACAAAAGTAATAAGTCTGAAGCAACTTCCTGGAACTGGCCTTTCAGCACATTAAGGAGTAAGTCAGAGGAAGTATTGAGGTAGTGAGTTGTTCTATGCATGTTAAATAAGACAGGTAAACATTGAATTACTTGTGACTTAAGCAGGAATGTGAGTACTAATGAGCATCACCAATGTAAGGATGTGAGTCTGTTCTCGATGGCAGAAGTAGTGTAAAATATAATTTTTCACTTACTTTGGAAAGTATTGATCTAGTAACTTGGTGGGAAAATTCAGTAAAAAAAACAATGCACAATGAGATCATGTTCTTAGAAGAAATATTTCTATACAGATGTACACATGCACACAAACTTTTAGCTAGTTTGCTGGCAGACTAAAGTCTAGATAATCCCTGAAGACCACTTCATGATTAGTTGATTTGGAATAGCTTGTAGTGTTTATGAAATTTCTGAACATGTTTCCTCCTACCTCTTTTCCACCTTTCCTCGCTGAATTAGGCCCATACAAAAGAGAGCAGTAATAACATCTTTAAACATTTATATATACACTTAATCTCCAGGACAAATCCCACTACTTCATGGGTTCAGTGGAATTTCCTGTCTTTTCACTAAGGACTAATTCTGGTATAATATATTTATATAGAGTTAGACTGTTAAAAATTTGTATGGTGCTGGACTTCTAACAGTATACATTTCTGTCTGCAATAGCACAAAGATTTATTGTACTCAGCATGTACATTTACTTCCATTGAGTGCTTCTCCATACTTTTTGCCTGGTTGCAACCAGCCTGCTTACACGGTGGCCATTGCTGCAGTATCAAAGCATCATCCTTTGATGCCAATAATGCCTGTCTCATCACCTTTCCTCTTCCACTAGGTGCTGCAACTGAGCCTTCATTAGGTATGCAACGTGCATCAGCTATTTTAATACACTGTATTTAATCTCAGTATTTACTACTTTTTGAACACATGTAGATGGAAAGATAAGTAGCAAAAAGAAGCTGACTGCTGTCATGTGAGAATGATGAGTGCTACTTCATGAAAGAGGGATGAGGAGATGAGTGATGAGCGATGATGAACAGGAAACCTTTAGCCAACTTTCCAGTACTAATAGCTTGCTAATCCTTGCACCAGAGCATTTTAAAGAGTGTCTTGAGAACATAAATCCCTTCGTTTTACTTGCTAAGAAACTGAAGTGCAGAGAGAGAAGGAGCTTTCCCCAAAATGAAACCTTTCAGTGCTCTCTCCGTTGTCTGAGATTGAGAAGTCACTATGAGAGCTAAAATACCAACCAGTTCTACCTTAGATGGAGTAACATTCTGTACTGGTTTTAGCCAGAATAGAGTTAATTTTCTTTATTGTATCTAGTATGGGTCTGTGTTTTGAAAACAGTGTCAGCCACAGGGATTTTTTAGTTACTGCTGAGTTGTGCTTACACAGAGCCAAGGCCTTTTCTGCTCCTCACAAACCCCACCAGTGTGCAGGCTGGGGGTGCACAAGGAGTTAGGTGGGGACACAGCCAGCGCAGCTGACCCCAACTGACCAGAGGGATATTCTACTCCATATAGCATCATGCTCAGCATGTAAATCTGGGGGGAGAAGAAGGAAGGGGAGCACATTAGGAGTTACAGTGTTTTGTCTTCCCAAGTGACTGTTACACATGATGAATCCCTGCTTTTCCGGGGATGGCTGAACACCTGCCTGCTGATAGGAAGTGGTGAATGAATTGTTTTGCTTTGCTTGCATGCATGTCCTTTGCTTTATTTATTAAACTGTCTTTTTCTGAACCCAAATCATGCTTAAAAAACCTGTTCACCTTCTAAGACCAACTAACCTGCTCAACTGATGCCAAGCAAGTGGTGGACATTGTCTATATGAATTTCTCCAAGGTATTTCATATGGTTTTCTATAGCATCTTCCTAGTGAAAGTGACACATTACAGTCTTGATGAGTGGTCCGTGTGGTAGGTGGCAAATGGCTCACTGGCCTCACCCAGAGGATGATTGTGAATAGCCTGTCACCAGTGGGGTCCCCCAGCGGTATGAACCCAGTGCTGTTCAATATCTTTATAAGCAATCTGGATGATGAAGTCAAATGTACTCTTATGAAGTTTGACAATAATGCTAAACTGAGTGGGGAAGTGGGCACTTTGGACGGGAAAGCCATCCTGTAGGATGACCTGGATAGGCTGGAAGAGCAGGATAACAATAATCTGATGGAGTTCTACAAGGACAAGCCTAAGGTCTTGCACCAGGGTAAATATAATCCCAGACTGCAGCACAGTCCCGCTTGGGGAGCAGCTCTGCCATATGGACTTGAGGGTCCTGGTGGACCACAAGCTCAGTATGAATGAATAGTGTGCAGCAGCTGCAAAGAAAGCCAACTGGATGTTGGGTTAGATCAACAGAAGCACCACCAGCAGAGATAAAGATGTAATTATCTCACTCTACTCAGCAGCTGTTGGGCAACACCTGGAATACTGTGTTCAGTTTTGGTCCCTGTATAAAAAAAAAGATGTGGAGAGGGTCCAGAAGAGGACCACAAGGTTAATCAGAGATCTGGGAAGCCTGCTGCGTGAGGAAAGGCTGGGAGAACTGAGCTTGTTCAGCCTAGAGAAGAGAAGGCTCTGGAGAGACCTTATCAGCATGTTCCAATATATAAAGGGTGGCTACAAAGAAGGCTGAGATTTCGTTTTTACAAGGAGTCACATTGAAAAGACAAGGGGTGATGGCACAAGTTAGTGAGGACATTTCAACTAGACACAAGAGGAAAAGTTTTCACAGTGAAAACAATCAGCCAATGGAACAATCTCCCAGGGAAGTGGTGGATGGTGGATTCCCCAACAATGGACAGTATTAAGATTCAGCTTAAAGTCTAGCCTAGGTCATGCTTGCCTAGAAAGGATGGACCAGATGATCTCTGAGGTCTCTTCCAACCTGGTATTCTATGATCCTGGCATTCAACTCACGAGTTTTCTCACTTTTACTCTTCCAGTTCTCTCCACCACCACACCAGTGTGGGAGTGAGCAAGTGTCTGTGTGAGACTTAGTTGCCAGCTGGGATTAAATCACAACAATGACTCTCACTTTTCACATCTTTCACCCATCCCTCCCTTAAATTGCACTTTTTGAAATGGCTTTTCTCTTCCTCTCAATAGTCTCCTTTTGCCTTTTCAACTAATGCAAATGAAACAGAACTAAACCAGCTTTATGCAAACATCAGTAAAGGAGATAAATTATTAAAAAAAGAAAAAAGCTTTGCTGGATGAGCCCTACAAGCACTAACAAGACACATTTGCAGCATGCTCCACTACTGTAAGCAGAACCAAACTGAATTCTCCCCCTGCTATATTTAATGATGATCAGAAGAGAAGAGGATCAAGTGGCGAAAGCAGATTTGCTTCCCATTCTCCAGGTACTGATAGATTATTTAGATACTCTCCTCCACAGCAGGAATGCGAGCAAAAGTGAACCTGTCTCTCCAAGAGTCTGGCATCAGAGACATTTTTTCTGCCCACTTGCCTATTCCTAAAGCCAGCCTTGCCAGAAACTTGCAAATATCCTGGCTCATAATACTAGACCATTCCTCTTAGATGTTCCAACAGTAGGTTTGGATATGTCTTCCTAAGGTAGATGTGCTCCTCTACACAGCTCCCAGATATGATCCATTGACTGGTCCTGATCCATATGCAGGACCACACTCAACATGACATAGCTTCTTTCTGGTCCATCTGTGTGTTTCTTCCCACAGAAACCAGTATTTGAGGGAAGACAGAAAGATGACCTTTTCATTCCTGGATCTTTCTCTACCATGTGTTTGAATGCAGGGTTTGGACTTATAAACTGGTCTTGCCATTTAAATACACCGCTAGTAAACATGAGGAGCTTTAACAGCAAAATGGTGTCTCTACTCACAGCCTCCAAAACCCTTTCCAAGCTGGAGCTAGCAAGACACATGTTGCCCCTTGGCTCTTCATACAAAAGGTTGTCCTCATCTGAAGTTGAGTTCTCCTGAGTTGGTGGGGCAGAAGGTCTGGGGCACAATGTATGGGAAAAAGCATACCTTGGAGGTTGGGCCCTGCAGAGTATGCTTAATTGGGCACATTTTGAAGGTCCTTGGCACTCTAAATATGAATCTGTATCTCAAAAGATGTGGATCCTATTGAAAAGTCCACAACAGTTTTAAGTCCCTTTGGCAAAATGCCTCTAAAACTGTCAGCAAAGATTTCTTAAAATAAACAATATTCAGACAGCTATCTTCTTGCAAGTCTTCTTTACAGGCAATCTTTATGAGGTTTTTCCCGTTTTTATGAATCTTTATCTTTGCTGATAGTGTACCTGACTAAAGGGTAGAGAAATAAGGAAAAGAGTAAATACTTCCATTTTTTATTCCACTGCTTGGATTAGTTTCTAACAGCCCAACTATTTCAATTCAACAGAGTCTGTTCAGTTCTAATAAAAGAACTTTTATTCTTTAGAATAGTGGACTATTAAATTCCTTTTTCTGCAGCAACAGTGTAGAGTATTTTACTGGTTTGCACATCTGAAAGCTATCTCTCCATATAAAAAAACCAGTTGCCTGTTTGTACCTATAGGTGTGCATGTATGTACAAAAATAAGAAAGCTGCAGCTTTGGATAACAGCTTTATGTGGTCTTGGATTAATAGATTTAAATCTTTTGCACATAAATATCATGTGGACATTGTGATATTAAGTATTTAATACATTCTGGCAACAGCTAGTTCTAAAATGAATAGTGTATAAAGAAAAATATATGAAGTTACAGCTTAAACATAAAGTCATTACTTCCTATCATTAGACATGGTTACTTTGTGTCTCAAATGAAGTATATCACACTTGTATTTTCAAAACCGGCTTTATTCTTATCATAGGGCTACTAAGAAGAGGGAGGTAAAAGTACATGATAGCTATCCAGAGGTTTTATCCACACCTGTATTCCTACGTTAAAGTTGGCTTTGTTTCAAATGCATTTCTCAGTAATGTAATTAAAAAAAAAATTAGAAATTAAAGGAAATACTTTATTTTCAGCCTTGAAAAACTGTGTCCTCAAAAAAAAAAAAAAAACAAAAACCTAAGCAAAATACTTACCTGATTACTTAGAATATGCAAACTGTTCTGTATCCAGAAAAGGAACTTATTTCCTCATGGCATATCAGAATAAAAATATTTTTTTAGATAAACTTATAGTCAGTATAGCATTCCTGTCTGAAAGAAGTCAGCCAGTTTTTGTTTATAGTTTCCACAAAGAGTGGATGTTGTTTCGTCAAAGGCTCCTCAACACATAGAAACAGGCAATGCAGCCGATGCTACTGTGTATTCATATTGCATTCAAATTTCGAAATAAAAAATGAAATTTAGTTACACATTTTTTCATGTCAAAAATCACCCCTAAGCTCTTCCTCTGAGCCTCTCCTTCCCAGCCCTCCCAGTGGGACAATGGTTTTCACTGGCTCAGGGAACACTTGCTCCATGTACATGAGTAGCCACCACCCAGAGTATTACAAACTGGTCCCATTTAAGAAATCATCCCAGTATTATGAACTGGTACTACAGGCCATTTAAAAGAGAAACTGACACAACAACTTATCTCTCAGACAGAGAGGGATTAGTAAAAACTGTGTAATGCTGTGTATTCCCTCGCAAGTTTTTGGAAGACTGATATAAATACTGTTAAAAGTTAATTTACCTGGGACTTCGCTGTTATTTTCCCTGTACTGTCCATCCAAAGGACACTGGAAAGAAACTATAGTAATAACCTATGGTTGAAAATTTTTCAACTATACAACCTAAAGACTGTGCTATACTGCCTTAAGCCTTATTTTTAATGGTGTCAAATATTACACTTTGGCCCAGCAGGGACAGAAGAGGCAGTAGAGACGTTTGATGTGAAGAGGCAGGGATGAAGTTAATTATGTGTCTTGTTTGATCTGCAGATCTTACTGAAATTTCTTCCTTTACTTCTTGCAAGTCAAAATGGATTATGCACTGCACTGTGATTTGATGAAGACTCAGACCACAGCAAGGCTGGCCATGTCAGGTAGCCAACGCTGTTTTAAACAGACAACTGCTACGAGTCCCCTGTATTTCCAGCGTAAAATTGGGTCAGACAATGGGATCTTTCCCAAAGTCACTGTTTTCCTCCTTTAATTCTTCCCAGCCTCCAAACACATGACCTGAGCAGTATTTGTAGTCGTGTTTCCCTGTACATCCATCTCCTGCAGTTGCTGCTCAAGGAGTAAGTGACGTTGCTTCTTCTTCCTTTGCTCCTCAGAATTCCCCTAAAAGCTGCATTTTCTTAAAACTGTCTCTCACCTTCTTGCCTAGCTTTGGGTTCTGTTATTCCAACATCCTCTCTTGGTTCACCAAGTTTCCCCTTGATCTGCACTCTATAACGGTTTCAAAGTATAGTTACAGGCATTAGGTGGTGACTGCAGAAAGTGATCATTTCCCCAGAGGTAGGACACCTGTCCCAAGGAAGAGGCAACTTCTACTTCACATGCCAGGAAATTTAGTATCTATTTAGAGGGGGCCATCTCTCAATATTCCTCTATTTCCCTCCCTGAGAAGAAGCAGAAAGGACATCTCATTCTCTATCTTTTCAAGCAGAAGGATGATAATCAGCAGTTCTGCTGCTCCTCCCTAAAAGTACTTACTTGAACAGAGGTATGGCACTGGCTGGGCTGACTTTTTTCAGATGTGTTAGTATGTGTGCACTGTGCTGTGTAAGCACTCTACTAAACAGATAAACCAAGATATAGAAAATGTTCAGTAACTTGCTCCAGGCCATATGGCAATTCAATAACAATGCTGGGAATTAAAAACCAGGTTGAGGTTTTTCAATCAGAAATACTTGCTCAGAGGAAAAGAAGGCCTTTACCAACACTCCTGGGGAATGTGAAAAATTGTGAGCTCTTGAAGATTTTCATTTTTGCAAAGCAGTTCCCGAGAAATGATCGACTTAAAAAATGGCATTGGCATATTCCAGAACTCAAAATTCTTACCTAAAAGAGGAAACATATTGATACCAGTTCAGCAGTATTGTTGATTAATTTAAGCAACGCCTCAGTCAAATACCAAAGACAGCACAGTATGAACATCTTGAAGTTTTCGTGGAAATATTTTGCTATTACTGGTGGGTTGTGGTTTTTTTTTTTTTTATTTTCCTGAGAAGATGGCCCAAAACCGCAGAGGTCACCTTCTGGCTTGACTCAAAAAGAAGATATGGGAACGTTTTTCCTCTGGGCACACATGTGGCCTCAGAAATGGTGGCTGGAGTTTGTCCTGTCCCAGTCCCAGTTTCCAGTTTCTATGCTGTATACAAAGCTCAGACATTCTCCACCTCCCTCATCCAGTTTTTAACAAGAAAACCATAATCCTTTGTATTTGCCATGGCTACTTCACCATCAATAAGTTTGGGAAGGCTCTACCTATATAGAGCGTATTTACACAAGGATGAGCTCCCATAGCTAGAACAACAAGCAGCAGCCTTTCTCCTGCTGGGGCAGCATGTGTGCTTGCTAGAGAGAGAGAACATATCACAGCATCTTCTTTTCTTTTGGGGTGCCTCAGGAGGCCCACCCCTTAATGAAGCTGACGCCTTCACCCAGCCATAAGAGGCTGTTCCAGACAGATGTTTGACAGGCACAGCCACAGCTGTAGAGCTGTCAGCTGTCAGAGAAAAACTCTGCCTCTGATCCTCTCTTAAGGGAGAGAAGCTGGTCCCTTCTGACATGATTTCCCTCCAGCATGAGAAGAGGTCTGGCTCCCTGGTAAAGAATGAGAACACTTTGTGGAGGACTGATGATGATTTAGAGCTTGCCTTTCTACTGTAGTAACATGTAAATAAAGCCAGAGCCTTAATGTTTCTCCAGTTTTGTATATTGACAAAAGCTCTGAGTAAAGGAGCTTATCAATCTGAAAGAAACACCTTTTTTCTTTTTTTAAAAGACAGCAAATATTTTAAAGTTACAGCACATTTAGTTACATTTTAATTTAGGATTTTAGGCAGCATTCTTAATCAACTATAGATGTGGTAACAGGCTTAATCCTTTTAAAGTATGAAACAGAGATGCATTCTTTACATTTGGAAATAAATTACTGAACAAGCTTTATAGCAAATATAATTCAGTTCAACACTATGGCTTAATGAAGGAGCAAAAGAAATAAATTAAACATTCTCCAGTTAATTTGCAAAGAAAATACACACATTTTGCAAAGGTAGTCTCGTCACTGACACATAAACACTTTCTGGTAAGCTTCACTCTGTGAATTATACTTAAGACAATTATGATGGCCATTTCTTTTCCTTTCAGTGTGGACTTTACTGTATACGCCTGTGCTTTAGTGTCTCACACATGGATTGTTGCAGTCCCCTCTCAGCAGCTCTGACAGCCACTCAGAAAGGTCACACCTCCATCCCGGGTTGAACCCTCTATCCTTGTCATCTGCACCATGTAATAAGTGGTCTGTAATGCTCAGAGCTATTCAGGCTGTGCTCATGTAAGAGGAGACCACTCTGTCCATTTTGCTGGCGTGTCTATTCAGATCTCTAGTGCTCATATTGACAGTTTCTAGATGCCTGTCAATTAAGACAAGGTATTTTCCTGACTTTCATGAGCAGTCAAACCCCCAGCACCTTGGCCCTCATAGCGATGGCTATAGGTGTGGCTTATGTGGGATGTGAGTGCAAAAGAATTTAGGGGCAGAAATTCTGTTTAATATTACTAATGAGTTGTTTATGGCTTTAAGATCTATAGATCCATTCACAAATTAGATACTGTGAACTTCAGAACTTTGGACACATACACATTTGGTATTTAAGAGATTATGCTGGTACTCAAGAACTAAGGAATTATCTTTTCAAGAAAAAGAGTCTCTGTGTGAGACATTTTAATCAGTATGTATATTGAAGAAATTACATGGATGTGAGGTAAAAAAAGGGTGGACAACAAAACTTCTGGTTGACTAAATATAGCTGCTTCTGTCTCTGTGGTGGTTTGTAACTACTGCTGGACTTCTGACCTTCCTTACACACACTGCTGGATACTGTAATGAAAGAAGTTTTCTTCAGAAAGGAAGCTGAGATGAAAACAGTGGTGAAAAATGATGGTGTGGCCTGGTGACTATGAGAAAGGGGTTTTTATTTTCTAAAATATTACTGGTGCTATAAGCTGAAAGAAAAACCAAAAAATCCCTTAGGTCATATTCTTAAAAAAGCACTTACGTCTTTATATTTATCAAACCATGTCTACTTTAAAATCTTCCTTTAATAAAACTTCATCCCTGTACATTGTTGTTCTCATTCCATAACAAACAAGCAGATACAGTCAAAAACTTGAGTCTTTCACAATAATAAAATTGACAATCAGATTTATCTGAGAGAATTTGACTCAGGGGTAGCCAATCAGAGCTATCTCACATTATGCTATTTTTCAGAATATATACCTTTTGAAAATTAAGCAGGATCACAATGTTTCTAGCTTTCAAGCAGAGACTGAGCTATGGGAAAAACAGAAATTAGTTTATATGAGTAAAACATAAAAATGGTGCCACTCCAGAACTCAGAAGACCCTTCTGAATAGAATTTGGGTGTTTATTTTTATGCTTTTTGTATCTGTAGTAAAGGACAATTTATACAAAAGGATTTGGGTGAAGCTCACTTTCCCTGGAAAGCCAACATAGCAACAGGAAAGCACTTCTCATAAGAGACACACACAGGCTATAAATGTTTGGTGTGTTATTGACAATTATCTGCTTAAGACTGGGATTACTCAATGAGTAGTTCAGAAAATTTTGCATTATGGCTTAATGCTTCAGTATCTAATTCATTTTTAAATACCCTGTAGATGAAGAAGATAGCAAAATAGTAGATACATGTTTATGAATGGGAACCTTACTCTAGTTACCTTCCTTTCATTGAGATGCCTCATGCGTGTTTGAACCAACAAAAAAAAAGAAAGATTTCTATAGTGGTCTATTCTTTTCCTCATATCTAATTAGCTTGTTTGATTTTTACCTTACAAATTTAGATTAGAATTGGCTGTGAATTTACTGCCTTAGAAAAGTGATGGTAGGTGATATTTATTAGGTCTTTTTGTACAACTGACAGTTAACTCACAAAGATTAACAAATACTCACGTTAATGTTTTGTTAACACATGAGATGCCTTTGATCCCAAAAGTATCACCAGAAATTGTACCAAAGATGCCTGGAGAAAAGACATTTCCTTTATTGTAAAGGAAAATTACCTTGTGAATGGGTATTCTACGGATTCAGTCTTATTAAAGTAACTGCTGTATTCCCAGACTGAGGCAGAATCATTTCCTATAGCAAGATTTCCAGTGTAATATTTAATTATTGAGTCATTGTCTTGTTCCACTTCTCTTGTGACTATTCCAAAGACTAATAGACTTACAAGTGAGGAAGTTTTACACATATTCAAACTATACTTTAGGCCATTACACCTGATTCTAGTGCACTAAATAATTACTTGTGAAGGGCTGACCCTCTGAATATTGCAGACTCGTATCATCTTGCATTTAAATAATAAATCTTTAGGTCTTCCAGCCTATCCCCATATCTGAGACTTTTTCTCCAGTTCCCTTTTCAATTTTTAATTTATTTCTATTAAAATTGTGGAGTTAAATATGAGAAATCTTTCCTTCAAATGATCAATTGCAGAAATCACGTAAGAGCTCCCATGCATGATTCTGCCCAGAGGCAGAGACCAGGCATGTATTTGAAATATCAACAAACCATTTTTAAAAAAATACATGGGAAGGCAATTCTGAGGACATGGTTGGGTTAGAAATCATCATATGGGTCTTCTTCTGCTCTCTGTATTTGCCAATATTTTCCTGATAATGAAGTGATGCTAGTATGAGAAAAGAGTCATTGCTTCTTTCCTCTACGACAAGCTACTATGATTTATAAAACACTAAATTAAAATGAACTTTTTAACATACATTCATGTCTAATGAACTAGTCTATAAAGGCAATACCCTCTTCTCTTTTAATCCCTCATTAAAGGTCACTTAACACTAATTGTTTCCATTACTATAGTACCTAGCTGGCCCAATAATAAATTAGGTATTTTGTGTAGTAGAAGCCTCATTCCAGCATTCCTTGCCATAGAGATTGTATTGCTCCAGTAGAAAAGCTAACAACAAATGGAAGTGGATTAAGAATAAGGGAAAATACAATAATGCCTTACAAACTAAGGAGTTTCTCATCTCGGGCTTTTTTCACTATTCTCATCACACACTGCATCATGGAATTTTACAAAGAAGAGCACATTAGAAAACCCCCAAAGCTCATTTCATTTTACTGGCATTTCAGGCCTTGTGAAGATCCGCATTTCAGCAAGCAACATTGACAAATCTACCTGAGACTCAAATATGGTTCCAAACCTGGTTCTCCTGATTTCCACAGGTAGCTGTTGGGAAAACCTGGCCCCCAAGGTCCTCTTTTAGGCCTGGATGGCTTCAGACGCAGTAGTCTCAGAGCTTCCAGTGTCTGTGGCATTAACACAGCTGCTATGTGTTTTATTTTAAATTAGGAACTCCAGAAATCTGGGCTAATCGAGAACTACAAAGTCTCTAACACTGGAGTCCCTTTGGTTATTTGGACCTGTTTCTCATTTCTGCTTAAATGCCACTTCTTCTTCCAAAAATTCTAGGAAAGGAGAGTGAAACCCCATAATCTTAGCTCTACTTTAAACTAATATCCATTGGCTTAACCACTGTTCATCTTGAATAATTTAAAGCAGAGCTGAAAATCAATAGTATGAAACAGAGAAAAACCCTGAACATTTTCAATCACTCTACTATTTTCCTCCATCTAGCAGTAATCATATCAACAAACACACACACGAAAAAGCACCACTAATTATAATTCTTTCAGTTTTTTAAGTCACAGCCAATCATATGAACAAGAATAATTGACAATTGAGGGCTTATTCATGCCAGATCTCAACAATTTACATCCATTTCAGGAAAGCAATTATGCATATACTTAAAATTTAAGCAGTTGAGGGACCCAAAGTATAGCAACTTTATAAGACCCTTGTAAAAGTACCTCATATGTTAAGGGACAGTCTAGAAACCTAGCCTTTAAATCCAGTGTGTAGTTTATTAATCTCCATAATATAAACCAAAGATATTTTATTAATGCAACATGAAGAATAACTCCCATATTTCTTTCCAAATTGTCAACCAAAAGACACCACTTTTCTTTTTAAACCTTGTTTCGCCTGCATATCAGCAACAACACTACTATATATAAATTTGCCTGTTTCACCTAAGCAGCATTCACAATGAGAACCCAAAATTCCCTCTTTCCCAGCCACCTCCATTAATCTGTGGACCATTCTGAATGGTTGCTAACTAGATGGGAGCAACATCATCATGTCAGCCTCCCAAAGTATCACTACCAGAAATCATCATACCACCAAGCTAGGGGGAGAAGAGGTGAATGGGAGGAAGGTCACCTGCTGCAAGCCTCATGGCTGCTGCGTGTGTGGGGAGTACGTGGGCCCCACTAATTAAGAGTGTGGGTGAGCTAGGTGCATCCTGCAGTGCAGAAAACTGATATTGCAGGAGCCATGGCAATATTTGTCATTTACTACTCTTTCTGTAAGCTGGCACCAAACAAGTATGTTGTCTACAAAGCAGCACGACTCTTTATAAAGCCCTTATGACTTGCCAAAGTAAAAAAAATATAACTCATATAAAAATTCCAGGTAATATCTTCTTTTGTCCTTCTATATCACTAGCTGGTGGTCTTTGCATTTGTGTTTTTACTTAAAAAAATGCCTGTTCAGAAGACAATGCATATCAGTTCAGTGACGAATGGAAAGGCATTTATTCAAGCTTCTCTAGCATACTAGTACCACTTAATGAAGAAAACAGTATTTCGTTGCACACAAAGGAAAATAAAAACAACAAATCCAATTCTTTTTTAAAGTCTCTTTTGAGGACATGTATATGTCTGAGCCCAGATCCTAAATCTTATAATCTCTTTGGAAGGGTTACATCAGAGCTTCTAATCTTATTTGCAGAGTACGCCAACATCTACTTCGCTTAAACACATGAAAATTCTAAATAGAAAAGTCAAGAAAAAGTGATTTTATCACCAAACTCTTTTTGTGATAGTACTAACAACTTTAAAATGTGATGTGTCCATCTCCAACATACCTTTTTGGCTATCAAGGCAAAATACCTTGGCTGACTTTGGTTTTTTTCAGAAGCTACAAGGTAACCACCTGACCCACACCACTGTCAGTGGTAAAAATTCCCACAATTTTACCTACATGAGATTTTTGTCTTAGAATGTCCTTTAAACCACCTCAGAATTTATTTAATGAAAGTCTCACCTCATACATCTGAGAGCATATTAAATGAAATGCCATTAATGTTCTGTGCCTTTTTAGTTTCATACTTAAATTAGCATAACGTTGGCAACAGAATGTTTACATGAAGAAATGACTTAAGACACTGGTAGAAATTAACTAAAATACATACATTATTTTCCTAAGACAGCCACCTGAGAATTTTTATCTGTAATTATTTGTGTTACTGCATTTCACATGCAGCTTTTTCTGGAATAATGCAATGCAGAGAGCACTTGCTGAGCAAAACAGTCCACATAAAAATTTTATTTTTTGTTTCCTTGTTTCTAAGACATTATAATAAAAAGACGGAAGTAAAACAAGAATAACACATTTGGTCAGCTTTAATAAAATTATTTTTTATTAAATTCCCAAAAGTTTAATGTCTGCCTAATCTTGAGTGATAGTCCTAATCAAACTTTTTGTTGCCTCTTTCTCCCAGCATCTGAAGAGTGCTTAAAAGTAAGTAGAAATGATGCAAAGGGAATATCTATAGCAGAAATTAAGAAATAAAATACAAGGATTAACCTCCAGCCTTATGTGTCTTTATCTCTTCTCTGCCTTGCAACCAAAGGAAGACTGTTTAACCATTAAAAAAGATTAAAGGTATTAATTAGACTAAGAGATAGAAACCTATCACCCTTCTGTCAGAGCAGACAAGAAATAAACCTTCTTCCAGATTAAATTAAAAAAAAAAATCTATATTTTTAGAATTTGGTCAAAACAAAAGTCCTGTTGATCAGCTTTCTGCATTCCTATTGTTGTCTAAGAGTTTAAATGAATGAGCCTGAAACTGAATAAACATTTTGATGAATCAGTGTATGAGGGGCAGAATCACTACTTTCTCCTCATATCAAAGTAGCAACACTACATGCAAACAAATATAATTCTGTTGGGTTTTCATGAATATATATAAATAAAACAAGGGGAGAAGAGTAACAGACAGCCCCCAGAAATTGAACTCTGAATTGCCTTTTTTTTTGTCTCTCCAAAATGAAGAAACCACACAGTATATTTAAACTATGTAGAAAGTATTTTAAATGCCCTTTGTGGCAGCAACAGATATTGTACCAAACTGCAGCTATATGTCATGTTTAAGGACAGATTAGACATCTTTTAGAGTAAGTTGTCAGCAGAAGATTACAAAATATTATTCAAGACAGAAGATGACTGGTAGAGAGATCATAATTTTATCCAAGAATAACCCATTTTTAAATTTTTTTAAACTTGTGTATGATTCTTGTTTTAAGTCTCATGGATAAAAAAAAATTGCAGCTTTCAATCACACATCCTTATAAAAAGAAGAGATGTTAATAAAACACATTCATCTCATCATATGTTAAAGGTGACCCTGTTAGAAAAATAGATTATGATGAGGTTTGAAAATTATAATGGGCTATATTAAATAGCTCTATTTGAAATATGTTAAAGTCAGCCGCTAAACAGCAAATTGAAAAAAATTCTATTAAAGGTCACAATCAATGAAATACTTTGGACTCATAGTACTAGTTAGTGAATGATAGATCACCGCTTTACCCAAACGTGCTTTTTATGTGTATATATATTCACACATATATATATATACATATACAAATATTGAACACAGACTCACAAACAAAATATTCATACTTAACTATCATTTTATTTTTCCTGACTTAACTTGGTCTGTACCTTGAATAACCACCCTGGGAGAAAGTACACTGGATTCACACCGCTCTAAGTGGCAAAAATTTGGCGACCGACATTAAATGCTGAATATTTATTTACTTATTTAACAGATAATCAGACAACATTTTCAGAAAAATTAAAGTAGAAAGAAGCAGAGCACAAGAAGGGCTGATTCCAGTGCTATTTAGATATTGAATGCATCTCGGTATTTTATGTACATGAAATACCAATAACAGAATGGGAATGATCTCTCTTAAATATTCTAGTTTCCAAACCAGACAAGCCGTGCCCTATGAAATCACTGCAGCATAATTTGAAACTCTTGGGGAAAAAAAAAAAAAATCCAGTTGTGTGGATTTTGTTGGGATGATATTTTCTAAGACACAGATTTGCTCCCATGGCTGCATGCCCTGACAGATGAATGTAAAATTAAGCAACAAATTTCTGCAAAGGTCTTGCTGTAAACATTAAGCAAAATTTTATTAACATTCTGACAGTACAGCAGTGTATTAGCAACTTTAATAAAGGCGTCCAAATCCTGATATGGTAAAAAGTAACACTTTTTTTTTAACTTATAATGTTGGTCCTAAAATGAGTCAACAGGAGATAAACAACTAAACACTGCTGCTGATACACAGAGTTGCAAAATAAAATGTAAATTTATAAAAACAAACCAAAGCTATTAGTTTCAGGAGTATTAGTCAAACAAGCATTTTTGAAGGTAGATATATTTTGCTTGAGACTTTACAGGCCACACTACAGATATTTCACAAGTGCTTATTTTGCCTCCACAGATATATGCAGAATAATGCTTTGGGTCTTTTTCAGTGTACTGAAGCTTCTGACCAAGGACAGAATCCTGGGACTCAGTGTGATTTTGTGTGCACTCTTTGTCATTGAAGAACATGAAGTCCAAGAATTTTTGTCTATGCTCTCAATGTTCCCTATACAAAAACTTCATTAAAATAACATTATATTAAGATTACAATACTTTCCATGCAAAGCCGGGATGCCTTCTTCATCTCACCCTTAGGCATTTGCCTGGCTAGTCCCAGAAGCTCCAGGTCTTCCACTGGTGCATATGGGAGGCACTCAGTGCAGTGTTTTGCTCATCTCATGCTGAAGACGCCAGTCCCATTCTCCACCCCAGAGCCCTTATTCGAAATGTCCCCATCCTAGTCCCAGCCTCCTTCTTCAGGCTGCCTTTGCTCTCCAAGGGCTCCCTTGAGATCACGTGGGGACAAACCCTTTGAGACACCAACCCTGCACCCAGCCCACTGTGGCCACAGCTAGAACTGAGAGCAAACCCATTGAGAGGAAACTCAGGCTCCTCATAGGCAACACTGCTGATGAAATCCAAGCTTTCTTTACTAACTATGGGTGAGTGTTCAAACTGCATTTTTCGAATGGCACACAAATTGGCAAAACACAAGGCTGGTAGAAAGCACAGAAAGCTCCTCTCTACTAAATGCCTAGCTCCAAAGCAGAGGGATGTTTGAGCTTTTCAAATAAAGTACCAGAAATTTCCTTTGTTTTCTTGTATAGGGTTAAAAGGTTATTTCTGCTGCTTTTCAAACCTGCTTACTGAAAATAACCAGAATTTTTTTGAAAGGAACTTCAAGAGAAAGAGACAATTAAAGGAAAGAAATCTGCTGGAGCAAATCTCCATTAGGGAAAATTTGAACCCATGTAGTTAAAATATAGCAAGCTGAAACATTTTTTCACAATATGAATTATACCTAATACAAAATAATCAAACAACCCAACATCTATGTGGATGCTCCAGCATCTATATTGAACAACACTCAAGGACAGAGCCAATCTGACATTGGCTCTCTCTTTAGTACTCCAGGGCCAGGCCAGGGGTATCACCATGACCCCAGTCAAGGCTACAGCTGTTGGAAGGAAGCCTTAACCAGCTTATTGCTATGCAATAACACCAGCCAGAAATTTGTGGATGTCCTCAGATCAATATTCTTCTGTCTACCATCATTACTCATGAGTAAGAAATTCTAGATGTTACCACACAAGTCTAGGAGGAAGTTTTAAGGCGAATCAGAAAAACAGCTCGCAACACTGTGGCCACTTTTAATATGTAAACACCAGACATCGCATACATGTTTAAAGAATGATTCAAAAAGAAAATGCACACAATAAAAACAGTGAGCCAAAATACAAGTCTTCCCTGTGGAGTGAAGGTTAGCAGCCTCTCCCATAATCAGGGGCCCTCTACGAGCTTTTTTCTTGGGTTAAAAAAAGACCATAAAATAAATCAGAGAAGACAGAGAAAATACCTAGCTTACTATAAGACGTACAAGAGTCTTTTTACTTCAAATGTGAGAAGCAACTACAATGTTTTTCATTGGTATCATAAATACCTCTTTTCTTGATGCTCCTGTGCACTTAGTGCAATCAGAAGTTGTGTCTCTTAATAAAACTGGAACTTTCTCAAAAAAAGTCCACTGAAAAACTGATATATGAAAAGTCTTCCATCCTTCACACAAACTATGGGCCTTCTTTTATTCTTGCCATAATCATTAGGGGTTTTGTTTTTGTCATAATCATTAGGGGTTTTGTTTTATCTTCTATGGAACAAGAAGTTTCCATTTCCAGATATCTGAAGTTTTACAAAACTAGCCCTTCTCGTATTACCACCTGTAAAAAGGGAATAGTTGAATTTCATTGTGCCTTCAGAAGACTATGAGAAAGGCTGATTATGCAAAATAAGGTACAAACCAAGTTTTAGCCGTTTGTTTAGAAATTTAAAATTGAGAATAGGATATTGGGGCTGACCTGTAGAGAAAATGTTGCTGTGAGCTTTCCAGGCAGGGGAAAATAGCAGATTAAAATATGTATTTACTACATAGATGAACTTTTTTTTTAATTGCCAGATTATACCGTTAGTTATTTTAAACTAATCTAAACAAACTTTCATTCATTTTTGGTGGGAATGCACAAATGCTGCAAACTTGCTGTGCCTTGGTCTGAAGCAAATTAAAATGATTGAGTTACTAAGAAAAATACTCAAAACAAGGTTCATAATGGATGTTCTAAGGGAATGCTGGCTTTGGTGGTGACACTGACTGCCCCTGTAATGATGCTTTGCAAATGATTTAGCTAAGTGCATCAAAGAACATAAGAAAATTTAATTTTTGAAGTTCTGGTTCACCTGACCATTTTAGATGAACGTAGCATCCAAAGCATTTTAGATGGTTCTCATTTTCAGACTGAGATGATCAAAGAATTTGGCACATAGAAAGCCTGACGCTTCCTTAGAAAGCCTGACTCTTCCTTTACATGTACCACACACAGTATAACAGTGTTGATTGCAGTGCTGTTTCATCCGTGTTTTAAGAGTGTACATGACAGAAGAGTCAGGTTTAGCATGTGTACCATCCTACCAGCATGCTTTATATTCCTGTTCACCATCCCCTTTATGTATGAGCTACTACCTCATGGTTCTCATGGTCCGTTGAATTTTGAATCAAAATGATACGATTGCGCTGCTGCATTTGCATGCTCTTGCACCTAAGTTTAAATTAAAACAACACCCACCCACAAGAAAGAAAGGCAGAAGCATTTTTCAGACATGAAAAGCAGAATGAATCCATTCTAATTGTAATCAAATATTCACGTGACTTAATCACATTGCTATTGTCCTACATGATAAGCTTATCTGCAGCATACAAACTACACAATATGAACACTCAGGAAACTACTGAAATTTTGACTGTACTCCTCTAGAACATCTTACTCTAATCCCCTACTCTATATCATGGCCAAATGCCCATCTGACCAGCACTTCAGATGAATTACTTGGCTCTTCAAATAAGGCTGTAGGAGAACTGCAAGATCTCATTTCACTCTGCCTTCCTTAGATTCTATGGAGAGGACTCCAGCTGCTCATAACCTGCTTTCAGTTTCCTCTCCTCCTTTCAGTGACTTCTAATGGTGTCTCAAACTCACCCTTCTCCTGGCATGTGCAGACCCAGGAGCAAATCAAATCCTGCACTGCGACCATTCCTAGCCTACCAGAAAAAGCATGCTAAGCACAAGCAGTATCTGCTCAGCTCTGAAAATGCTGTGCCTTACTGTGAGCTCTTCAAGCTGCAGACAATTGATAACAATAGGACTTAATTGTGTTTTTAAAGAGTGCAGCTATCTATGATCAGCAGGTACAGTAGAGAGATTTAAATTCAAATTTATACCAATGCACCTTTGGGAAAATGTACATCAGCCTACATGTGTGCAAGACACTCAGTCTTAGGAAAAGAGCTTATTCTTAAACCTAATTCTAACTCAATGAACTTTAGTTCATGAGAACAATATCATTTTAACAATAACCTGGATTTATTGCCCTAGAAATATAATATTAATAAACATCACTGACGAATGTGATCGTGCATTCAGAACTGCTAGCTGATCACGTTTAGTTACCAAAGAACATTTCACAATGTTATGGAGGATGAGCTGTACTGTCTATTCATTTAAAAGTCTCTTTTTTCCTTCTCCTCACAGGATTTTGAAGCATCTGAATATAAATGTTGGCACAGCCTGTCATACACAAAATCTTGGCAGTTGCCTATGCTGCGTAATAGAGATATTGAACTTACTATAAAAAACAATATTACAACATTTCAAAATGCTTATATATTTTTTTATTATCTTGTCCCCCTTTGTTTACACACGTTCTTGTATAGTCTGTCATCCACACAAATTCACCAGGTTTCAGCATGGGGCTTGTACTTGGTCTACCTTATGAAATGGAAAGCAGCAAGAAATAGTCTGGCACAGATGTACAAAAGCCATTTATAGGTTCCACCTTGATATCTGATTTGGTGCAGCTCCATAAAAACTAAATGCACATCCCAGGCCAATAGGCCATCTCATTTTCAATTATCACAAAGCCAGATTAAGCGCCCTGTCAGCTTTTTCCAGCATTGCAATTCCAACAAAGCCTCTTCCTATGAAGGTAAACTGCTGCAGTTGCTGCCGCGACCTTAGGCCACTTACTGTGATGCTCTTTAATTTAAAAAATAAACAGAAGCTTTTCATGCAAACATTTGCCAAATGGGATAAGATCACCTGCAAAAGTGGATTTCTATGGGGAAGCTTCTGAACTTACTGAAGTAAGGTTTGGGCTACATTCTTCACCTACTAACTTACCCTAAAAAAAGTCCTATGTACATTCTTCATCCAAGAAGATCTTGGAGAAGAGATTGTTAAGCTAGTCTAACATAATGTTCTGTCATTGTTTTCTTGGTTTGTTTTCAATTGCCAAATGTTATTCCCTTCTTTTGTTTTTATACCTGAAATGAAATTAACTGTATCCATAAGGTTTTTTCCACAGATCACTGCATCCAGTTGATAAAGCAGATTTTAACAAACAGGCTGTGTATTACTCTTTCTGCCATTGGCTTCTGAAATGTCATATGACAAGTGATTTAACCTCCCTGAGATACAGTCCCCATATATGTACAGTGGGAATACTGCTACTGATCTGCTTTCTTAAATTTTTTGATCATTATGTAAGAAGGAATTATTAACAGGATTAATAGAATTTAAGGGACAGAACTGACTACTCAGATTATATTGTAGGCCATGGAATACCCTGCAGATTTATTTGTGCTGAGTCCAAGAACCTGTTAGACAGCTACCTTAGGACTTTGAAGGATGCAGAACCTAACATATCCTTGGAAATTTGTTCCAGAGCTTATTAACACCTTACTTCTACCCTGTTATTAATTTGTATCTCATACTAATCTGAATTCATGCTAAATCCAAGCGAAATCATTAGTTCTCACCTATCCTTTTTTCTGACAGATTAAAGGCCTCTTTTGTAGCTGGTATTTTCTCCTTGCCAACCTCCTTACACAGTGTAATCAAGCAATTTCTCAGTCTTTTTTTAGGTATTATTATTATTATTACTACTGCAAATGGAGTCAGACTGAAAATCTCAGCCTGAACACTGAAATCCTGTGCTTAAATACAAAATGAGAATAGTATAAGGTATCAGCGGTGCTAGCTCTCCTGCAGTGCCCTGCCAATGTTCTTTAATCTTGATCAGGAAAGACCACCTGCAAGGCTAAGCTGATAGTCTCATTCTTCCTGTCCATTCATTCCTGGGTTGCTGAGCTCAGTCTGCCAACATGGGTATCAATTAGTGAAAAAAACATCATCAGAATTTCAATTAAGCTGTGCTAGTGTCCCTTCATTTAAAGGACTGTTTGTCAAAATTGTGCAAATTGAGGCAAAAAGCTATGGTCTGTAATTAAGTCTGTTCTTTTTTACCCTGAGACCAAGTATCTTTTTTTAAAAAAAAAAAAAAAGAAAAGAAAAAAGAAGAAAAAATTAAATTACTTTCAAAACGTTGGGGAAAAAACACAGGACAGTCAAAGATGTTATTCCTCTGACTCAAACACATCTTTTACTTTTAAATGACATTTCACAGGCCATTAGTTCATAATATGAACTACTGCCTTCGGACATTAAGAGCAATAAAAAATCCTGCTTCAGAGAAATTCTTGTTCAGATTACTTTTCTTCTTAAAAAGATTTTTAATTTGTGGACTTTGTGTCCAGTTGTCTCAGAGTGACACTTGCAATGATTTGCTCTGGCTTGCTCTGAAACAAATGTATGTACAAATCTTTAGGCGAGATCTGTACACAGAAATACTGATGAAGGCCAAGGCACATAAGATTATACAGAAATATTTACACCAAATATGGGCAAATTTAAATATTTTCCCATCTATCTGAACCTGAACACTATTTCTAAATCTAGAAATAAGATGGATAACCCCCTAAATTCAGATGAAGAATATGCTGAGATCTTCCAGTTCCTCATATTGTAAAAGGTCAGACCCGCCACACAGTCCCTTTCAAGAGTGTTTACATTCACAGAACAAAACAGCTTCTACAAACATGTTCATTTATAGTTTAACAAAGGCTGGTTTTGACTCCATTCAGGTCAGAACTCACACCAAGTATTGCAGTTCTAGGCGATTCAACTCCAAAATCTAATATGAGACAGACTGATGGTAAATGGCTTTCATGGCAGACTCATTGTCCTCTATGCAGTCACCTCACAGACAGTCCAAACTCCATTGTTTAGGTTTGTTCTTATAGATTACCTGGCATGTACACCCAACTACAAGTGAAGCCAGTACTCTTCCTCTAAATAGCTTAAGATGCAATTTTTTTAAAGGTTAGTAGATTAGGTTTTAAACACACAAGCTCTTCTGGGGAACAACTCTGGTCCTTTTAGTTTATATCTTACAACATGGGCCACCTTCTTCCTTTTCATAAAACTTCATATCTATATTGCAAAACAAAAATATGGAAATTTACAACTGGCCTTAATTTTTGACATCTTTGCAACTTTACTTTTGCTAGTTTGCCAGATCATTGTAATTCTGTTGTCATATTATCACAGCTACTTGTCACAGAACATCTTATCCTGGAAAATAATGAGTTTCAAAATAAAGATGAAAGGAAAATTTCTTCTAAAAAGCTTTTCTGCGAATGCATTCTTTACTTTGGAAAAATCGTGTTTCAGTGACTTGCTTGGTATCCCACAAAGGTAAGATGTCACAAATGCCAAATCTGATTATTTTCATTACAGTGTTCTTGCCAGATACCACGGGAGGACATTGTTTGCAAGGCCTCAAGATTCACTCTCCCGTATACCAGGTTTTCAGACAGAGATCAAGGTCTGTTTGCTGTTCAGCAAAGTTACAGAATCCTCAGACTTTACTAAGGGAAATGAAAGATTTTTAAAAATATTTACGAAATCCAACCCCCCTGGCTATAGAATCACATATGTATAGATTCAATATATCCTTAAATATATAAATCTCCAAGTTATTGGGAATGAAACTACATGAGAGTGTAGTATGAACTAGTATAAGCTTAGCCTTTTAGACCTACCAAAAACTTACCAAGGGTTGATAGCACCACCAATTATGAGTAAACATTTCAATTTCAAGAACATGAAGAAAATGTTGAGTCGATATTCTACAAGCATGGCTCTTCTCCATGATTACTCTCTGGTTTTGAAAATACTTTTTTCTGGCTTGCTAGTAAGGCAATCTTTTATACTTTTAAATCAGTATTGGAAAGGACACTGTCCTGAGTTCAGCAGTAGCAGTCATTTTTCTCCTTCTTGGTAGCTGGTGCAGCTCTGGTTTTTTGACTTTCAGCCTGGGAACAGCACTGATAACACCGATGTTTTCAGCTACTGCTTAGAATGTTTGGTCTGACCAAGGACCTTCTGAGCCTCATGCTCTGCCAGGGAGGAGGGGAAGCTGGGAGAAAGCAGAGACAGGACACCTGCCCCAAACTAGCAAAAGAGGTATTCCATACCACAGCATGTCGTGCCCAGGATGCAAAAACTATGGGCAGGGACACAGAAGATGGGGGTTCTCTGCTTAGTCAGGCTGGGTGTTGGTAGTGAGTAGTTGTATTCTCTTTCCTTGTATTTCTGCTGTCATTATTATTATTGGTGGTAGCAGTAGTGGTTTGTGTTATACCTTAATTACTGGACTATTTTTACCTCAATCCGTGGGAATTGCATTCCTTCGATTCCCCTCCCCATCTCTCTGGGAGCTCGGGAGAAGAAAGAGGGGGAGGGAAGTGAGAGAACTGCATGAGTAGCTTAAACCATGACAGGCACTAAAACATTTTTGAACAACACATGAAAATTCCTTCACTAAACCCAGGCATATATTATTTAATAGAATATGCAAGACCTAACTTCATGCATTTCAGAATTCCTGGGTAAGTTTTGTGGCTTTTAATAAACTACATAAGGGCTGAAAGAGAGCTAAGTATTATGGTTCAAGAAGGCTGATAATTACATTTTATACCTCTCGAATGGGACAGAGCACTGTCCAAGCACCCAAATGCAGAGGGTGAGAACCACAGATGCGAACCACAGATGCAGAAGACAATAAATTTGAACTGTGAGGCTACATAAAGGCATTTCTGCATGACCTCTGCATTTATGGTGCCACCTTCTTCTGGGTCATTAAATGGAGCAAACAAAGAGAATATCCACAAAACTGTCCCTTGCCAACCTTCCAGATTTCCACATAAAAATCTGACCAGGCATTAAAGCAGCTTTAACCTCTACCAAGACCTCTCAAGAACTCTAGGATCTTCAGCCAACAGCTTACAAAGGACAGAGATGGAGAAGGGCTAGAGAGGGGGGAATGGTAACTGAATGGCACCAGAGCTTTCAGAAAGATACCCAAGTATATCTTTGCTCTTGCACATTTCATTTAATTCTCAGATGCAAATGTTTCTTATCATAAAACCATCTGACCTCCTTAAAGCACATACAACAGCCTGCCATCAAGCGGAACCTCCCTAATCCACTGTTGGCCCCATTCCTCAGCTTCACTGTAGCCAGATTTCACTGCACTGTGGCCAGACACAAAGTGGCCAATATGCAGAATTGAAATCCAGCAGCAGGAGAACCACAGGACTGCAGGGAATGCCTCTGGTGGCACACTCAGCAAAACAGAAGGATGAATTTCTATCCACCTCCAATGCTTCAAACCATGAAACAGGTGTCTATGGGGTTACATGGTGAGTGCAAATTACACTCAGCTCTGGCAGAAACAACATTTGCCTTTGAACAACTTCAGATACATATCCAAAAGGAAGCTAGCATCTTTCAGCATAATCTGAGATCAAAATACAAAACTCTTAACAGTATGGGGCATCACATGCATTTGAGAAACCCCCTATCAAGCTTCAGTTCAATAAACTGATGAATGGATTACAGTGATATAGCTGTTTGGCAGCCCTTTTTTTGTCTTTGACAGGTATGGTGCTGCTAATATTCTGCATGCTAATAGCTGACAGCCGGCTACATACTGCTTAATGAAACAGGCAGGACCCAGACTCCTAGGGCCTGGCACCTGCTAGGCTATGCCACATAATCTGTAGCTGACAGGAAGAATCTGGCAGCTATGCTCTACTATTGATCATTTTATCATTAATCCAATTTTAAAGATACAGTTACTTTAGTGAAAACTTCCATTTTATACAACAGGAGTAAAATCTTAGTGTTTACTATGGGGACAGCATGTAAGCACATGGAAAAAGTTTGGAGAGGTGTTGTCTCAAGTATAACAATTCAGGCACACACAAAGTATGGTATGTATATGTATAAAGACAGGAAAATCACAGACCCGAAAACATTTATACGAGTGCAACTGCCAGTAGGTGTGGAACCCATCCAGTTCTGCCTCTGTGGCCAATGCAAGTGCTAAGGATTTACAGGCACAAAAGATATTTCCCAAATCCATAATGTAGAGATGTCTGATTACTGCTACAGAAATAGCAGCAGGAGGCACAAGCTGTCACACATCCCTAGCACTCTCAGGACTGCGTTAGAAACGCCAAGGTTACAGCTAGAACCAACACTTGAAATAAAGCTCAAGGAAACAGCAAACCCAGTGTGAACAGGACTTGAAGCTATGAGCAAAAAGCTGTTCTCCTTCTGTTTGGTGCCTACTGATTCAGGAAAACATAGCTTTGATTGTCCTTTAAAACTAAATGCGCTCAATTATCAATAGCTCCTCCGAATGGAAACAATCAGTAAGACCCTGAGTATTTTATCATCTCCTGAGACAAAAGAGACTCCTGAGAAAATATATGTTAATTTATTAAGTATGATCTCTGAATATTCTTATCATGCTTGCAATAATGTATGCAGAGATTTTTATATAAGTTATTGTCATATTCATTTACAAGCTACCCACCTGAAATAGATAATCAACGTTAGTAGATCTTTTGTGTGGTTTTTGTATTTGTTATCTGCAGGTAGAGCTCACAGGCATCCGACCCCAAGATTGTCCGGCACTTCTATTTGCAAGAATTTGCTTTCATTTGCTTATAATTTGGTCCATTTTCATCCTATGGGCTGGCAGCTTCGTAGTCAGTATCTACTTCAGCCTGACAATCTAGGATTTACTGGGAAACTTCAATTGAAAATAATAATTTGGTTTTGAAGAGGGAAAAATATACCTTTTTGTCCTTGTGAAACATAGCTTCCCTTTGATAGCTGTAGTGGACCATACACTGGAACGGGGCCTTGGAATCAGCAATGACATTGTACATTTAGCTTCACAGAACTCACATGAGGAATTTCCCAGTACTGTGATTATTGGTGGATAAACCTTAATGGCCTGTAATTAGGACTCTCACCTAATATGAAGAACCTAAAAAAGGTACAGCTTGCCTGACCTAGTTGTCCCAGATCCAGTAACAGCCAGTGAGGAAGGGTGTCCAGTTCTCAAAAGCAGTTCATTCCAGTCTAAGTCAGGCGTCTAGTACAGGTGGGTTGAATTATCTTTGGTTCAGCAGTAGCAGTCATTTTTCTCCTTCTCAGTAGCTGGTGCAGTGCTGTGGTTTTGACTTTCGGCCTGGGAGCAGCACTGATAACACCAATGTTTTTAATTATGGCTTAGTGATGTTGGGTCTGGCCAAGGACTTTTGGAGCCTCATGCTCTGCCAGGGAGGAGGGGAAGCTGGGAGGAAGCAGAGACGGGACACTTGAACCAAACTGACCAAAGAGGTATTCCATACCACAGCACGTCATGCCCAGGATATAGAAATGGAGGGCAGAGACCCGGAAGGGTGTTGGTGTGCACTGCTTGGTCAGGCTGGGTATACGTGGTGAGCTGTTGTATTCTCTTCCCTTGTATTTCTCTTCTCATTATTATTATTGCTGTTAGCAGTAGTGGTTTGTGTTATACCTTAGTTACCAAACTGTTCTTATCTCAACCTGTGGGAGTTTCATTCTTTCAATTCTCCTTACCATCCCTCTGGAAGTTAGGGGGAAGAAAGAGGGTGGAGTGAGTGAACAAACTGTGTTTTACAGTTTAAAACCACGACGCTTTGCCAGGTTCCTTGGTCTTGCACTGACGGCCTGAATAACCAACATTTAAATTCTAGAAAATTTAAAAGACGTACAGCCTATCATAATAAAAGTGGTAACAGCGGCATATGCTACATTCATTCACTCAGGTCTTGTGCAGATGAATTCCTCTTCCATGGAAGCAACAAACACAGACAGAAATGAATAAGATGAGCTAACCTACTACCATGACATTGAATTCAGAGGCTCTTCCCACCAAACGTAGAACCTCAGAGGCACTGGATGCCATCAGCAAGGTCTCTTCGTGACAACTGTTCTTAGATTTTCAGGCAGACATCAAAGAGCTAAGAGGTTGCTATTAAAATCAACAGAATTATATTTTAACTTTTTAATGTCTCATGACTCACTTTTCTATTTAAGCCTTCTGGGATCCCATTTTCCAGCTTCCTCCATGAAGGGATTTACTTTTTCTTTTTTCCTACTTAAAAGATGATATTTTGATGATTTCATGTTGCTGCCATAGCATGAATTTTAAAAATGCATATACAGTTTCTCTGAGAAAACTATGAATGGGTCAGTCTAATTCAATTCCTCATATAAACAAATAACAGAATTCTCTCTTTTTTTATAACGAGCTCTGTTTAGAATTTGCCTTTATTTATAGCCTCCTCTCGAAATCTTGAAAACCAAATCATCGCTTACTGAATTCCCCATCTAAAGCGCATTTGTTTCAACTCTTCTTTGGTGTTTGGTCATTCTCATTGCTGTTCTATCCTGACTAAGATGAGCAGTAACTGCAGTATCAATTACCTGGTAAATAGTTAGAAGACAAGAGTTCAGGCTCTTTAAACCTTTAGTGATATCTTTCAAAACCATCCATTTTCTTTTTAATGAGAACATCCCTGATCTCCTTCACAACACTGATGTCACTCAGACCTGACACAATCAGGATTAGATGGAAAATTCTGATACTGAATTCAGTGTTTCATACAAATCATTAGTATTTACGCATCTTCATATATTTGTAATCACTCCAAACGCCTTACACACATCAACTCCAACCGCTATGGTATGATCAACATTTCCTGTAAATATAGCCTATCTGGAAATACTGAGTATTCAAAGCATGAGGCTTGTGAGCTCCATAACTACAGATAGGAAATTTATGTGGTCTATTTACAAGAATTTCTTCTGAAGACCCCTAAAGTCTTTTCCCCCACTGAATCTGGGAGACTGGATTCATAAAATAATAGCAATGGTAAGTTTGCTAAAATTTCTGGATGATTTTATTGAAAAAACAACTGAGAAAGCCCCAATACCAAAGTTAGCAGTTCCAGAAGTATCTAAAGAATACAGAAGACTCTCAAAATCTCAACATCTGGTCATCTCAGAGACTACAAAGAATGGGTGTAGAGGATAAATTTAAAAACAGTACCAAAATAAAACCAAAGGAAAACAGAAAAAAAAGCTATATAATAAATGTGCTATATAAAAGCTATATAATAATAATGTGCTATATAAAATAATGTGCTATATAAAATAATGTGCTATATATAAATATAATATAAATATAATATAAAATAATGTGCTATATATAAATAATGTGCTATATAAAAGCTATATAATAAATGTGAAAGAACCTTACGTCTATAAGAAGAAGAAAAAA
>JAOEHY010050095.1:0-12210 GCA_025447955.1 Psilopsiagon aurifrons
ACCTTAGTTATTGGACTGTTCTTATCTCAACCCATGGGAGTTACATTCTTTTGATTCTTCTCCCCATTTCCCCCCCCCCTCTTTTTGGAGTAGGGGGGAAGAAGGAGGGGGAAGTGAGTGAACAAAACTGCTTGTTTTACAGCTTAAACTGCGGCAGATCTTTTAGGAGGGGGAGGTGGGTGAACAAACTGCATGGCTGATTTACAGCTTAAACCACGACAACAATAAATAGCGAAGTAAGAAAATATTAACTCTTTAGTGGGAGCACATCCATTCATGCAGAGCACCAGGAGGAAGTTTGAGTCTCATGAGGCACTGATAGGCCACCAGGCAGCACTGGATCACCCTAATCGATCAAAGGGAGTGTCCTGTCCCTCATTGCTGGTCACAGCCAGACCAGAGGGGCAGGGGCCTGAGTTGTTTGTTGTTCATGTGCATTTTCAGGGCAAATTCTATTCAACAACGATCTTTTAATATTTATAGGGTCTTCACTATGAAATGTGTTTATCATTATTAAGCTGTAAGGTTTGTGGGAAAATACTGTTCTTTTAATTTGTTGCATCTTGAGGTGTGAAGATTCATGTCTTAAAAGTATCTTTTTTTCTTTAATAAAGAAGCAATTTGAATAAACTGCATAACAGAAAAGTGGAAAGGTAGAAAGTCTAATTTGGTTGATGTTCTTGGCACATCAGAAACTGATGCTTTTGTGCTTAATAAAGTGTAAAATTACTGGGTGTGAGTCATTAAAATAACTCTAATGTATCCATGTGGAATTTATAAGGATGAATTTTTCATGAGTTTTATGTACCTGTTCTTGTAAGCCCTATTCTTGTGTTCACAGGAGTAACTAGTATGGTAGCATGGTGCATATGTGCCTACGTACATATTGTAAGGTGCTGTTACGGTTTAATGGTTGTGTCTCATGGATATATACATTTTGGACTTTTGTTGTGGTTTAAGACTCTCAGCCACACAGTTTGCTCACTCACTCCCCCCTCTTTTTTCCCCCCACTCCCAGAGAAGTGGTAAGGAGAGACAAAAGAATGCAACTCCTACGGGTTGAGATAAGAACAGTTTAGTAACTAAGATATAACACAAACCACTACTGCTACCACCAATAATAATAATGACAAGAGAAATACAAAGGAAAAGAATACAACAGCTCACCACCTGCAGCCAGCCTGACCAAGCAGTGCATCCCACCCTTCCAGGTCTCTGCCCTACATTTTTTTACATCCTGGGCATGACATGCTGTGGTATGGAATACCTCTTTGATCAGTTTGGGTCAGGTGCCCTGTCTCTGCTTCCTCCCCTCTTCCCCTCCTCCCTGGCAGAGCATGAGTCTCAGAAATTCCTTGATCAAACCAAACATTCTAAGCCATAACTGTGAACATTGGTGTTATCAGCACTGTTCCCAGGCCAAAAGTTGAAAATACTGTGATGTACCAGCTACTAAGAAGGATTAAAAATGACTGCTACTGCTGAACCCAGGACAACTTTCTTCTTTCAGGGATATTTAATTATTTTAACCCTGATATTTGACAAAGTTCTAATGGTCTTCCTTTATCTGTATGTATTCTGATAAGATCTTTGTATTTGATGTGTCTTTGATATATACTGTTATTGCTATAGTCTCTGCTTCAGTGAACCAGTTAATAAACAAATCCCACAGTTTAATATTTTCAAAGACTTCCAAAAAGAAATTGATCTCCCTCTTCTTCTATCTTCATAAAATGTGCAAATATTTTCATGTATTTGTATTTTGAAATTGAAGCAAAATATTCAAACAGGCTTCAAAGAGAAGTCATGGATCTCCAATTTAAGCTGCTTCATATCCTAAAACCTGATATATGGACTATTTAACATTTTCCTTTTCTTGAATCTGATATCAAAAATCACACTGATTTCATGGGAGTATGATTAGGTCCCCATGTAAAGTCTGCAATACCAATATTTCGTAAGAGGAGAAAATTTACTTGCTGTGAAATATGCCAAAGAGGAAGAGCTGAGTATGATCATATCCTGATTGGTACAGGTTTTGAGAAGGGTTAAAGGAGCTGGCTTATTTTAAACTCACTCTTCACATTCTTCTTTATTGCAATGTTTTCTATCTGATGATTCCAACAGCAGTACCTTTTGTATGTAAGATTTCAATTAATCTCATGTGCAATTATAATATATACCAGTATATAAAATTATACTCAATATTTTCAACCTGTAATAATAATTATTAACTTGGCTATTTTTAAGGACAGCACTGAATATATTCTAGTTTTAAATACATTGTTAGCAAGTAATTTAGTAGTTTCTGGTAAGAAAAAAAGTATTCTAAATAAATGTAATAGTTGATGCACTATTAATTGTACTGTGTGAATTGAGCACATATACATGAAAAGCCATTTATCAGAAATATTTTACATTTTCTTTTTATCTATAAAATGTAATTTAAAAAACAATGTTATAGGTTACATTGTCAGAAATTTGGCTTGAAAAGTTTCTTGTCCACACAAATGCACATAGGAATGGACACATATAAAGATAGCTATCATCTCAGCTGTGAGCAAGCTGATACATCTACAAAGATCTTGCAGGGCTGTACAAAGATGTTATCTAGGCCCAGACTGTTGTATTGCCTGCAGTGGAAACATTTAGTCCTTACAGAGCAAGGTTGTTTGGAGACATCATTGAACCTTCCACTAAATATCTGTCCTGGGTTCAGCAGTAGCAGTCATTTTTCTCTTTCTTAATAGCTGGTGCAGTGCTGTGGTTTTGACTTTCAGCCTGGGAACAGCACTGATAACACTGATGCTTTCAGTTGCTGCTCAGTAATGTTTAGTCTGACCAAGGACTTTCTGAGCCTCATCCTCTGTCAGGGAGGAGGGGAAGCTGAGAGGGAGCACAAACAGGACACCTGATTCAAACTAGCCAGAGAGGTTTTCCATACCACAGCACTTCATGCCCAGTATATAAACTGAGGGCAGTTACCCAGAAGGGTTGAATCACTGCTCAGGTCAGGCTGAGTATCGGTTGGTGGCTGGTGAGTGGTTGTATTTTCTTCCCCTATTACTTCCCTATCATTATTATTATTGGTGGCAGCAGCAGTAGTTTGTGTTATACCTTAGTTACTGGACTGTTCTTATCTCAGCCAGTGTGAGTTACAGTCTTTTGATTCTCCTTCCCATCTCTCTGAGAGGAGGGGGAATGAAGGGGGAGGAGTGAGAGAGAGACTGTGTGGTTTTCTGAGTTATGGGTGGGCTTAAACTGCAACAATATCCTTTACAAATGAATTGAAGACAACTATATGCTTCATTCTCTGCTAAGCAGGAGTTATTAAGTCTGAATATTCTTGAATGCATCCACATGAGTGTTAATAATATATTCTTTAACCCTCATTGCTCTGGGAATACAGCTATGCTTTTGTGATAATATTGATCTGCACAATCTTCAATACCTATTTGTGCCTTTAAAGTGTAATCTAAACACAGCTTGCAATAAGAGGAGAGAATCTAAGTGTGTTCTGTATTATTGCACAGAAGAGTTACCTATTACAGGTTATAAAAGGTAAGGCATTAAATATAATGTATTATCAAAAGGGAAAAAACTTTGATATAAATTTGAGTAACTTTAACTGGACTCCTTTTAGAGGAAAAAGAAGGACAAAATATTTTTAATAAATGGAACTGCTTTTAATATCCCATATTTGTCTTCTTCTGAATAGAATAAGCATATGTGGCATAATACTCTAAGCTACATACCTAGATGAGAATAAATTACTTCTACACAGGTCACATTCAGAAAACTTCACAAGTGAATACAGTTGAAAAATGCTAAAAGCAACTTTTCTTACAATACTGGGACAATCTTCTTCTTAAAAAGAGAGATTTGTGGGCAACTTTTCCATCTGATTTTGAGGCGTTTCCCTTTTTTCTTATCATGAAGTTCTTTTTAAAGGAAAAATCACCTGTAGAGAATAATCTTTAGTGACACTTTCTTGTATAAAGTTATTTTTCACAAGCACTTAATAAATTATTTGGCTTTATTCAGGTTTATCATTATCTTTTTGTTATTTGTCAGAGGTTGAGTGATTAAGATTTTCACATTTAGTTTTTTTCATGTATAATTTATTCAAGTGCCTGTCTTTTGACATTCATTTTTTGTTAAGTGTCTCTTTTTGGTACATGTGTCATGTCATAGATGATCTAATGCTTAGGTCCACATTGTGCGCCATTTTCTGTGGAGCTTGTGTATTTATAACTACTATACGATACCCTGATAAAGACAGATGGCAATGAAGCCTACTAGACATTTGTGTCTTCCTTTGTTCACTGGTCTTTTGTTCAATGATTCACAACATCAGATATGAAAGAACACTAAAAAAATATTGAATCGATGATGATAGCACCAGAAGGTTCAAAGTGCAAGAAAGATATTTTGTATCTGCTCAACAAATAAACTAACATAAATGTATCAATTACCTAGAATATTTAAAAACATGTTATAGACAATACTGAAAGGTTTTGAAATAGGAATTCTAGAATTTTTATTTTCACATTGCAAATTATAAAATATATGAAAAAAAATGGGAATGCATTCTTTTTATTTTCTAGACCCCATATAACTTGCCCTGAAGACTCTTGAGGGCCAAAATCCTGCCTGCAAGTAGCCTTTAACTGTAAGAGCATTTTACAATGGCTGATTGAAGCTGGAATACTTACTGAAAGGAGTACCATGGTTTTAGTAACTAACTGAAGAACTATTGACACAAAATTAAAGGCCTATGATGATGTTTTCATCTTCGTCAGTTCCACTCCACAGATGCTTAGCTAAGAAGCTTCATTTAAGATTGTATGTTAACAAATATTTTATGTTAACATAAGATTTCAGTTAAATTCCATGTGAATTCTTTTAAAAGGTTACTGAAACAATTGAGAAAACCTATGGGATCTATAAGGTGATGAAGAAGCTAATTTTGTTTGGGTTATTTTTTCACTGTCTAGAAGCGAGATCTAACATCAATATTCCTTTACTTCAATGGAAAAGACAAACTATGAAGGTCATTTGCATGCCACATTTCACAAAATGCTTTCATCCCACTGCATGGAAAACATTGCTGGCACAGTAGGTGTGTAATAATTTTAATCTTCTGGCCTCTGAAAAAAATATTTACACCGAGAGATAGTGAAATTGGTTAGGCTTGAGTACTTTAGCTGTGGCAGGAATTTGGCAGGAATTGTTTCTTTTGGATTATTTTAGAGGAACGAAAGAACTATTGAAAACAGCAAGGTTTGGGATGGGTTGTATGGGTTTTTTTTCACAGCCTTGTTTGCTTTAGCACTTCTGCACAGCACAGTTTTATCTTGAGCAATGGACAGAGACTTCACACTTCTGTGAGATAAGAACTAAATGAATGTCCTGAAAGATTTTTCAGAAGTTCTGTTTCCGTCTTGCTATACAACTCCTAATAGGAGATTTGTAGTGGACTGAGATTCTGCATTGGACTCAAGTAACTAGGACTGAAACTTTTGTGAAAATTACTGTTGCAAATAAGTACTAGAACACAAAGACGGGAGTTGAGGGCAGCATAACCTCTTGTTAAAAGACATCGTGTTGTGCTAGAACTGATATTTTTCAGAGCTGTTCAATGGGAAGACATAAACCTACTAAAAGTCCACTAAGATTTATGCTGGATATGTCTCAGATACAGACATAAGAAGAAGAATCAGAAAGAGGAATGGCTGTGAGGACAAGGTGTCAACAAAAAGGTGTGATTGATTAAACCGTGAATCAGGGTGTGGACATGAAACTGAATCAAAAGACTAGCTAGGAAGGAATCATTATACCTACACTCTACTAAAGCTGCTGAGTAGAATAAAAAAGACAAAAACTAGACACTGCACACAGATACAGAAATAATTTTAATGACAAATTTTGAGGGTTTTGGGATTGAGAATTTATATATATATTTGGTCAGTAATAAAATTTAGGATATTACCTTTTAAACCAGAGGGATAGGATAACTTCCACTTCTGTCTTTTAGGATGAAATCACCACCACCAAGAGTATGATATATATTGCACAAAATGAGCAAAGAATGGAGACTAAATTAATATACTTTTTTAAAAAAGCTTTTCATTAAGTAGAATATTTTCTCTGACTAAAAGAATTTTATGTAGTCTCTTTTTTATTTCTGAGCAGTTTTAATAAAAACAAATGAATATAATAGTAATCTGAGTATATGTTAGAGCAACTTTTACAACCAGAGATACTAACTCTGCAGCTTGGTGATCAGAGCATTGAAATGACATCTGCTGTATACCAAATGGAGAAAGTCTGTTTGACTTTCTAGCAGAAACTGAGAATACTCAGGAGCTCAGTAGTTCAGAGGCTGCAGACGAGATCTTGGTTTTTATCATCTTTCTGATGTCACTGTTTATATGAAAAAAGGGCTGTATGTGAATCTCCCATATACGTGATATGGTAGCTCTCACAGGCTATAGTAATGAAGGAGGATCTCCCTCATTGGCTTTATAAGCAGTTCCAAAATCCACTTCTGAAACTACCAAAAACATCCACAGGTTTACATATTTTACCAGTTTTCTAAATTTTTTCAGCTGAAATATTCATTTCTGTTGGTGATCAAAATTATATTTTCCTGTAAATCAAGAATTCACTATAAAACCAGAGATAGTCAGTCTTAATACTCTGTATTTTTCAAGACTCCTTTGCCCTGTCAAGGGGTGGTATCACAGCACTCTTTATGGTACTTGCACCTGAAAAAGCTGCCTTGATTCACATCTTTTTCAGCATAGGAAATACAAGAGTGTATTTTGTGTTCTCTTGCCTTTGACTCAGTCCTCTAGCACATATTCAAATGAATAATTTATTAGATGGCTATGAAATAGTGCTCAAAACAATGAGCATTTAGAAACTGGTATTTTCCTGATACTGTCTGCTTAATACTTTTACTTGAATGTGAAATGTGCTCATGTTAAGACATAATGAGTTTTTCTTTCCCTCCAATGAACATTCAACTAGCAGAGATGAAAAATTAGTGCAGCCATTATCTATTAAATAAATTAAATATTATTCTAAGAATTACTAATATAGCACTTAGGAATTAATTTAAAGGAACGGTAAAATGGCATACTGATAATACAGGACTATTGTAACCACTGTCTTTCTCCACTGCAATACATTTAGTTTTTTAAAAATCTGTGAGTGAAATCTGATGCAGCAAAAACATTTCTAGTCAAATTTCAGGTACACAGCTGTTCTGGGCAAAAAAAAAAAAAACACTGCATCAATTTTGCATTTGCTGTTGGCAGGATTATAAGGATCAAATATTGAAAGAAGTAATTTGAAATAGCTTTAAAAATAATTTTATTGTCACTATCTGAGAAAATCTGAAATAATGAAAATGAAATCTCAATTACGTTTTTTTTAAAAAACCAAACCAAACCAAAACATAAAACTACAGACTGTTAAGTTATTTGAAAGTTACGTTGATATGGGCTGATTTCAGATTTAAAATGATTCAGTGGAAAATACTCTACAATACAAACTACCCTATCAGCTGCTTGTTCTCTCATTCATAAGATCATTTAAGTTAGGAGGGAATTCAGATCTCTAGTCCACAGTCCTGCTCAAAGCAGAGTCATGTCTGAGGTCATACCAGGTTGCCCAAAGCTTCGTCCAGTTGGGACTTGAATACCTCTTTAGTACACTTAGTACCTAAAGCTACTTGGTGTGCAGCATGCCTTATAGTCCTTGCATTTAATAATAGATATCTTTAAGATAATCATATAGCCAAATATAGTTCTTAACAGCACACAAAGGTGCACAGAAAACTTCAGGGAATAATTAATCCAAATGTACCCTAAATATTTGTCTAAAAGTAAGTTGGATTATCCTTTACAGATGCTTCATTATTTTATATTTTATATAAAAGTAGAAAAACTTATATGAATTAAAAAGACTAGAAAGTTAGCTTAAACTGAGAACCTGATTTTTACCTGCTCTAAGTAGCTGATGTGAATTTTGCACTTTCTTAATTATGAATTGTTGCTTTTGAAGGTACTGACTGACCTGTAAAGATCACCTGAAAACATCAATGTTTGAACTTCTTTCTTTTCAATATGGTGTAAGCTGTGGGCATGAATAATCCAATTGTTCAACCTGGAAGCAGCCTAAGGAGGTCTCTAGCTCTATCTCCTCCTTTTCAGGTATAACATCAAATTCAGAACAGGAAGCACTCCAGTCAGGTCCTGAAACCTTCAAGCATAGAGGTTGTATAAGTTCTCCTGTTCATGCCCCATGCTGCATGTATTATGTAAAGGCATTTCCTACTATAAGTTTGGGAGCTTCCCCTTTAAAGCTCTTGTCCTGGGTTCTGCAGGCAGTTACGCTTAGGCTTGAAGTAATTTCATTTCAGTCCTGTTTTATTGTTCACTGTGTCACTTCTGTTCCCATCACCCTGAGCTTTTGGCTTGCCTACACAATCTAAAACTTCCACACTTGCTTTTTGAATGTCCAGTTACCAATTTGTCCATCATGTTTGAAAAGATAATGTTGCACCACTTAGTCAGGTGGATTCGCCCTCTTCCAAGCAGCTATTGACCCTTAAGAGTTCTATAGTTGTAGAAACTTGAACCCTACTGCAAACATCAACTATGCAAACTATTGCTGATCCATACCATCTCTTCTGTCTCCCTCGTAATGCCCTTTCCTCCTCATAGGCAGGATAGAGTCAAACACTATCTGGGTCCCCATGCCACTGAACACTGCCCCTGGAGCCCTGTAGTGACACTTGATAATTCCCAGGTCACCTCTGGCCATACCAGTGGTGCCTATATGGAAGAGCAGTAGAGATTAATTGACTGTATTAGGCCTTGGTCACCTCACAACAAAGTCCTGAATGTAGGCCCCGGACAAGTAGCAAACCTCTCTAGATGACAAATCTGGTCAGCCAATGAGGGCTTCTGTCCCTTGCATAGTGACAGGGTCCTATGCAGTCCTCTTTGTGATCCTGAGTTTGACAACACTCCCAGGTCTTCATCAGCTACAAGGGTGGTGAACGCAGTCTGTAACTGCAAGGCATCATGTAGAGCAGGGTGAAACAATGACGGAACAATCCTGCCAAGCTTCATCTGTTAATCAAACACACATGGTTGTTTTGCAGAGAATAATAGAAGACCTTTTGTAACTGAGAGGAGGGAAAGAGAATGAAAGAGACATTAATAGCTACTTTGGCTTGGATTTTGAACATGTTTTCTAGGACAGATGTTACAATTAAAACTAAAGTATATGGACAGATCTGTCAGCACATGAAATAATGGAGGGAAATGCAACCAGCAATTACCTGCCAGCTTACTGAAAACAATAGTCTGCCAGACACATAGAGCTGTATTTCATGTTAATGATCCATTTGCAGATCATGCCACTGCTTGATTCATTGTATATTGAGAAAAAAATTGCTACAATGCATGTTACCTTGTTGGTTACAGCCAGAATGAAGCAGAGATGTGCTGTCCTCAGTGATAACCGTAGATGCTGTATTTCCTTGGTGGTTATACAACAAAATCATCTTTCATACAGCTTTACAGACAAAGGTCATGGAAAATTCTAAAATTCATACTGAAGGGCAGAAGTTTCAGCTATCTAAACACTAGAGGGTGATTACATAGCTTCATTCCTCCATGAGTGTTCCACCATCCTCCCTCTTTAATTTTAATGAAATGACATGCTGAACTGTACTATGTTAGGATACTGTACTTTCCCAGCAATTGGACAGAGTTTTTGAGAGGCTTGTACTGTTCAGTAAGACACCCTTCTGCTGCAACTTTTTCATTGCTCAATTGACAAATGTGCATGGTAACTTAGGATACTTATTAAGTGCAGTTTACACAGAAATATTTATTGGAAAGTGAGTGATATATGCTAAAGTTATCCATAAATATGCATTCTACTATACACGGCACTGTTGTAGCCCCACCTCAAGTACTGTGTGCAGTTTTGTGTCCCTCAGTATAAGGACATCAAACCATGTGTCCAGAGGAGAGCACCTGAGATGATGAAAGGCCTTGAGGGCTTAAGCGAAGCAGCTGAAGTCACTTAGTCTGTTCAGCCTGGAGAATATAAGGGTGACCTCATCACATTCTACACATTCGTCATAGTGGGGACTACAAGGGAAAATGCTGATCTCCTTTCTCTTGTGACCAGAGATAAGATGCAAGGAAATAAAATGAAGTTGTATTGGGGATGGGAGCGGGGGGGGGGGGAAGTTCAGATGGGAACTTAGGAAAAGTTTCTTCACTGAGAGGGTGGCCAGTAACTGGAACAAGCTCCCCAGGGGAGTGATCAGAGCACCAAGCCTGTCAGAGTTCAAGGAACATCTATGCAATACAGACTTAGGTAGTCCTGCACAAAGCAGGGAGATGGACTCAATGGTACTACTTAGATGATGGCAATCCTAACAGTGAGTAAATACAGAGGTTGGTTTTTGAATCAAATATGATATTACAAATGTGTTTCTTTTGCCTTCTACCTTTTCCATCTGATGTCAACAATACAGTGTGAAAAATCTCATATTTCTTTCTGCAATATGGGTGTGAATACTGAGTTTGGTGAGATGCTTCAGTTTCTTAAAGAGGTAAAAAAGAGCAAAATCATAAGTTAGCATGTGTTTGCCAGTACAGTTTTCTTCAACAGGATTATTATAACTATTTGTAACTTTTCATAAGTGAAGGTTTCAAAAATCACTACCTTATGACCTTAACAGTGTCAGTTACTAGTAACTTAATGTAGAGCTGTAACTTAGTGGTAATAGTAAATTCTATTGATTTCTGTATTTGATATATGATTTCAAATTCCTATTTGATGTTAACTTTTAATAACTAGAAACTTGAGGGATTTTTCTTTCATATACTTGAGAGCTTTGCACATTTTTATTCCAAAGTAAAATAACATTCCTCCTTTTCTATTTCATTACTGTGTTTTAAGCTGGATTCTGCTTCTCTTACTTGATCTGTTTATGTATCTGGTTTTGCTTTGAACTACACAGCCTCAAGTACATTGCTAATATCAGTGCATGCCACTGAATCATGATTTTTAGGAATATAATATGTTCATAACTGTTTAGGCTAATTTTTAGGATCTCAATTTACCAGCGGGAAGAGGTCAGGCTAAAATATACACTTTCCTAAATTTTGGACCTCAAAAAGTACTTGTAAGATTTCATGTGACATCTTTTCCTTACAGGGAGACAAAGTGAATGATCTAGTTAGACCTTTATATTCTGATTTTCTGTATTTATTTTCTGGCATAGAACATGACTTTCTCATTTACTAATGCCTTAAGACATATTTATTCAACTCTACCGCTAATTGTATATGGTTTAAATATAGTTCTAAAAAATGAAGAGGGAAAAAATATTCCCTTTTTCAAGATACATAAAAAATGTACATTAAGTTTCCTATCTAAGGTTAACAACAACTGCCTTCCCCTTAATTCATTTCTAAAAGTTTGATGTAGAGTTTATTCCTGCATTCATTTCCTTGGGAGTTGCTGGCCAGTAGAATTCTGTCATCTGAAACACCAAAAGATACCACTAATTGACATCCCAATGATTAAAAAAAAAGGCTCCAAATTAATCCTCTTCTGCTGGAAACAATATTTCTCTACCAAGACTAACTCCACAGCTAGCTGCCACTTGAACATTGTTGTGGTTCTTTGCATTGTGTCCCCAGCAGGACTGCCCAGTTACCTGTTGTAGTGGGGACTGGTACTGTTAGGACTACTCAATTACCTGCTATAGTGGGGACTGGTACTGTTTCTACATTTGACTAAATGGGTACCTGGCTGCAGAAGATCTTCTGTTTATAAATGGTCTGGAGCATGGAAAGCAAACAAGAAAAAAGACAGGATGCCTGGGAAAAAGCCACAACACAGATTGTATAACAGAGCAGCAGTACACATGATGCTGTAACTGTAGAATTCAATATTATTTCTCTTTTCTTTCAGAGATATCCTAAAAATTCACTGGTCATATCTAAATCAGTGCAGACGCATAAGTGGTTTAAAGAATGAGCTTTTGTGGAATACTAAAGAGAACTGTGTTTCTAATCTTTCTATGTACTACTGTCCTGGGTTCAGCAGTAGCAGTCATTTTTCTCCTTCTTAGTAGTTGGTGCAGCACTGTGTTTTTGACTTGTG
>JAOEHY010050099.1:0-28970 GCA_025447955.1 Psilopsiagon aurifrons
TGAGGTGTCCCTGCCCATGGCAGGGGGTTGGAACTGGATGAGCTTAAGGTCCTTTCCAACCCTGACTATTCTATGATAAACATATATGATAAGATTATATTATAAATATTATATATTATATATATTTTATATATTATATTATATATAAATATAACATTTTTATATATATAAACATGAAAAAATGTATGAAAGGGGGTGGCCCCAAACTGGAAGCAAAGCACCACTTCACCAAGGAGGGATGGAGATGTTTTTCCAAGTGCAGTGCTTCTGGAACAAGCACATTGGCTCAAATCCCCCAGTTATGGCAGCAAATAAGAGCCTGACAGCCAGAACCTGCTTGGGAGGTGGGAAGGACACGCTCTGAATGAAGGCTGATGGGCAGAATTAGTTGTGATGCTGAAAGTTCTTTGAAAGACGAACATGACAGCTTTCTTTTTTGAGTCAAATCGAAGGGTCTTCATCTCTTACCCACAGTTACTTTGTCATGCAACCATTTCTCCATCAGCGAAGAAGCAGGCTCTCTGCAGATAATCATTCTTCAATTTCTGATGCCATAGATTTTCCCTATTTTCTGTGACTCATATTGTTCACTTGGTAAATGCAGAGAGAAGGGAAAGGGCGAGCACTTGTTCTCTCTGCAGCCCTTTCATCACTCTCCTACATTTTTTCATTACTGTACTCAATTTATCACTGAGAAAATACAGAAATAGAAAAGCTATATTCTTTGCTTCGAGATGGATTTGTTATCAGCAGTTTGATGCTTTGTAAAGAAGAAGAAATGTAGAAAATAAAATTGCCATTTCTGTTAATTGATTTGCAAAACAGTGGTTTTAAACCAGAGAACCCTCACCCGGCCTCAACTCCAGCAAGATTTTGTTTTGCTTTCCAAGCTTACCATCTTTGTCCCATAAGTGGAAGACCATTCCCAGGCACACTGACACAGCCAGATTTTTGTGTCCCCAGCTGGTAAGATTCCCCCTCTGACAGGCTTCTGTGTTCCAGTAGAGGAAACAACTGTGATCTCCCTGGCTTAATACTGACCACTGCTGGATAAGCCTCGTTGGGTAGTCAGCAGAGGTTTTGGGGTGCCAACCCCAACCACCAGCATTCCTTATGGACACCTCAGCTGTCTGCCTCACTCAACCTCCTTCAAAGACTGCTTACATGCTCCCACCATTGCACAGCCTGTATAAGGGCTCATTTGAGCACATTTCCCTGTAACACCACCACATTTGGGTTTCCAACCACAGTTTCAGCTGTACTTAGCTAGCTGGGAGCAATTAGGTGCTTTTCTGTTGACTGCCTAATTATTCTTTTTAACTTCTTAAAGCGCAGCTGAAATTGGTTAAAATGAAAAGCAAATCACTTGATATACAATAAAACCCCTTACTGATTCCTGCTACCAATAGCACTGTAATGGGATGATGCTGTGTTATGTCTTTCTGGTGTGAAAAAAAAAAATAAAAGGAAATGAGAAGAACATGTTTCTGCAAGACACAAAGTCCTCAAAGCAATCGTGTCCCTTAAACCAGCCTGCACATGTGCAGGTGCGGATGGGATGCTTTTGAGCTTCAGGGAGAATCCCTTGTCCCAGATAAAGACTGTTAGAGTATGGATAGGATAAGAGCTATCTTATTTGGAAATTCTTTCTGTGCAAATATGGATGAGATTTGTGTCTGTGGGGTTTTATGGTTTTCCCTTCCCAAAGAGAAGGAAAATTGCCACAGCAAAATGTCCCTTGTGCATACAGAAGATGCAGAACATGCCTCCCATCTTCCATCTTTCACACTCTGTTTTTCCCACTACCTGGAAAAGCTTTCAGACTTACCAGAAGCCACTTTCAGTAAGCAACACTCTTCAATCAAATCTCTGCTAAGGATTTAATCATGTAAATGTCAAAAGAAAAAAAAGGAGAGAAAAGGAATAAAGAAAAGGCAGTAACTTACTGGCTAAACGGAAAGTTTCCCAGTTGGTGACTGATTGCTGTCTAAGTAAAAGGTCTGAGCCATAGACAATATTCCACTTTAGCTGCATTGTTTGAGCTAATTTAGCGCACACTGATATGAAAGTACTCCGATAAACCAGGGATTTTTTCTGTACATCTTCCGGACCACTGAATGTGTGATTCATTTAATTATTTCCTAGGCAAATTATGTCAAATTTACTGTTTCATCATAATTTCTCCTCTAGATCCTCCCGCACATCCCAACACACCCCAACCCTCTGTCCAGCACTGGAGAGTCATATCACGGCTTGTCCAACTGCTGCTGTGGAAGAGCACACAACCACAGGAAGGATTCTGGGAGGGGTTATCTCAGAGAATCAATGCAAAAGCTTTATATCCAGTAGCAGTGATACTGTTTGAATAATAAAGTTATTCCAATACATTAAAATGTAAATAAAACTTATACACAAATGTTCTTCCTGAAAATCCTCTCCAGTTTAGTATACACACATTGGGAATATAATATGATTTTAGTGGTATATTGGTATAGAAACCTCACAAAAGAATGATTACAAAAATAAGAAAGTAGTCAAAGGTAAAAGTAATACAACATTCTGTTTAGTTAAAACCATGAATACCCTGCACTGACTTTATGTGCCAACCTGTCAGGGGAGTGATCACTGAGGAAAGACAAGGAGAAAATTGTTTACACTAGGTATGAAAGGAACAACTGGGTGGAACAGGATGAAAGTCTGTAAGTTAAATACAGTCTGAGTAAATAGGCTTTATACCAGAAACAGTCAGAATGCTTTAAAAACCTCATGCTCCACAGGAAACATTTTAAGCCTCTCTGTGTGGTTAAGCAGCCTTAGGTTGGAAAAGGACAATAATATATAAGCAGAAATGTGTAGACAAATATGCATATAGATCTATCTGTGAAGCATCATTAAAGACCTACCTGCTTCCCAAGCCCAAGCCAGCCTAGTCAGATTTCCCTTCTTTTAAAAGGCTCAAGTGAGCCAGCACCGTGCCCTCCACTCTCTTCCCTACCATTGCATGCAAGGCATGGTGGCTTAACACCTTACCTAAATGGCCTGTTTAATACTCATTCCTGTCTGCCAAAAACATTCTATACCCTTTCTCTCTTCCTATGCCTTTAGATATCAGCTACACTGCCCTCATTTCTCCAGAAGGTGTCAATAAGTTGCTAGTTATTACATGTAGACATACACTTATCATTATTAAAACCCCACCATTCCTCTTTTCAGACAAGAAGCTAAATACTACATGGTTAAATTTAAAACCCATGGAGAGCAAATCATTGTTTGGTCAACCTGAGGAGCAATGCAATGTAACAATTCCCAGTAAACTTCCATTTCCCATTCTGTGTCATCATGGATAAAGCAGCAGTTGAGTTCAGTCTTCATGTAATGGAGAAGCTGCTTATTCAGGGCATGCAGGCTGCAGGCTGCAGACTGCTCGAGTTGCTGTGCACATTTAGATGTATATATATATATATTTTAAAGATGAATTCAAACATCAGTGGACACAGAGCTTTTCAATGGAATATTTTTATACAACATGCTAAAGGCCAAGAGAAAAAATACAGAACAGGGTACCAGAGGTAAACACCATCAGGAATCCTTACAGGCAACATGAATAGCTGAAGGTTTCGGCAGATGAACAATAATACACTAGCCCCTCTTGCTGTCACATGAACTATGTGAAAGATCTGTAAGGATTCAAGGTGCATTTTGCCTTTCGGAGAGTTTTCTGGGTTGGTTGCTCCTGCAAGGCTGGATGAGAGATTTGCTCTGTATTCCCAATACAGTTATTAAAATAACTTCCCTTGACAGTTCTCTAACTGCATCACTCCCCCTTCTTTGAATTACAACCATATGTCTCTGCTTACTTCACATTTAAAGTATCTTATTCTTACCTGAAAACAACTCAGTGTCCTTCACTTCTCACTACATGCCCACTCTTGCCCTTTATGACATAGATGTGCATTTTAACACCCTCCGGAGCCACCTGCTTGAACAGAATCATAGACTCATTTGGTTGGAAGGGACCTTAAAGCTCCTCCAGCTCCAGCCCCTGCCATGGGCAGGGACACCTTCCATGGAGCAGTTGCTCCAAGCCCCTGTGTCCAACCTGGCCTTGAGCACTGCAGGGATGGGGCAGCCACAGCTTCTCTGGGCACCCTGTGCCAGTGCTCAGCACCCTCCCAGGGAAGAGCTTCTGCCCAAGAGCTCATCTCAGTCTCCCCTCTGGCAGGTTAAAACCTTTACCCCATGTCCCATCCTTACTTGCTCTTATAAAAAGTCCCTCTCCATTATCTTCCCCTTCCTTTCATCCATGCCAGGGAGCCCCACAGAAAGCACCATCCCAGTGACATCAGGTCCTGCTGCTGATGTGATTTCCACACTGAAGCAGCTGAATCCCACTGCCTGTGGAGCTGATGTACCTCACCCGGTGATAACAAACACCAGCATCCACAGTCATATCACTTCACAGATGCTGCCAAGCATTAATTAACTCTTGGGAAGATGAAAGCCCGGTCTTTCAAAGGGGAATCGTTTCAAAGCATGACTTAGAACATGTCATGGGCCAGTCATGCTTGGAAAAACTTCTGTACTTTGTCAAATGACACCTTAAATATGGGGCTGAAAGAAAGAGAATCAAGAAATGACTTTAACACTCTGCTCCAAGGGAAGATCAGGAGGATCAGACATCTCTGACATGTGTCGATCTCACCTTGGGTTGGTGGCTCAGGGCAGAGATCTCTCCAGGTGCTCTACTCTGGCTGTCTGCCCACAGAACTGGAGATTTCCTCCTCCTCTGAACCTCCATGTTGAGAGTTTTCTTGAACACTTTTCCTGCCCTTTGTGTCCTCCTTGTAACAACTGTATTTGAATACTTGATTTACCCCGCTAACATCCCCTGCCTGCAGATATGAAATCTGTCACATTTTCGTTGGGTGTTATATTGATGGCTTTACATTTCCTACTATTATTTATTACCTTCAAGCATTTCAGTTTTACTGTCCCTTGATCTTCCTTTACATTGCCTAAAACTGTTTGAAATCATTCTTCCCCAAACTGGGCATCCCAGTGCAGCTCAGGCTTCACTGGGGACAGACAAAGCAGACCAGGTACAAATCATTCCCACCCAGATACTGCATCTCCAGATGATGTCTGCCCTTTTTCTGCAGTATTTATGCTCTTGTCTCAGATCTAATGCATGTCCACTACAACTCTATGGAAGCACGGCTGCTCATTTGTGTATCTGAGTTCTCCCCAAGACTGCTGTCTTGTGCTGTACTTATTGAATTTCACCTTATTGATTCCAGCCCATTTCTGAAATCCATCATGTTGAATTTGAAGCCTGTTGTCACAAGTACTTGCACTTTGATGGCACCTGCAAATTATAGAGATGTATTCTCTAGTATGCCACCTAATTCATCTATTGAAATCCCTATTCAATCCTTCTGGAACCATGACAGACCCACTCAATGTGTCCTTCCTGCTAGACAGTGAATTACTGCCAACTGCTCCTGCAGTAGGATTTGAACAAGCTGTGACCCCCCCTTACAGCCACTTGATCAGTGCCCTAAGCCCCATCCAAGCATCGTGCCTGACACACAGAGTTTTTCCTGGGACCATTTAGATCACAAGTGTCATCCTGATGTATTCCTGTGTTTCTGTGCACTGAGGGACACCTCTCATTACCCAGCTACACACTGCTTATCCTCAAGAAAATGGTCCTTTAATTATACCAAATGTAAATATCCACTGAGCAACATACAGCTGAATAAATTGGCTCAATTCACAAAGGCTTGTTCCCTGAATGAAGGCCATTTGTAGGTATTTACTCAGTATTTACATAACCTAGAAATTAGTCATGATTATCTAACATTTAAACTTGGAATTGCTTTCCACGTTATTAATCTCCTGTGTTCTTGCAGAACTGCTCCCATAGCACCTAAGAGTGTTGCGGGTTGTATGATTTAATCTTCATGATGTTCCAATGATGTGGGAAGCATTAATATTAATGGAGATTAATGGGGTCATTAATATTTGCATTTTACAGACAGTTAACACCTATTTAAACCTGTTACCTGCCCAACAGTTCTGGATACCTGAGCAGAGACAGTGCATACAGCATCTTCCAATGGACTTGCAGCTTCCCATTGGTGAGGGAGGCCAGGAAGGGTGGCAGATGTTGGGTGCCCACTGTGACCACAGGGTGCCAGACATTCATGCACAAGAAGGGGAAAACAAGCTTGCTCCAGGTTGCTAACTTTGCAACTTCTACATTCTTTTGGAAAAGGTATCAACAACAAAGAAGTGATTTGACCTCAGTGTTGCAACTATTCCAACTCCTAGAATCGCAGAATCCCAGCCTGGTTTGGGTTGAAGGGACCTTAAAGCTCATCCAGTTCCAATCCCGGCCAAGGCCAGGGACACTTTCCACTAGAGCAGCTTGCTCCAAGCCCCTCTGTCCAGCCTGGCCTTGCACTCTAAATGATCTTAAAGGTTTAGCCAACAAACCCAGTGTTCGCTCAGATGGAATTGAAGCAAGAGCTTTATTTCTGAAATGGGCACAGAACTGCTCTAGAGGACATTTGTGGCTCTCAGTTGTTCATTTTGCATCTTACCCTTTGCTGCATTACCTATAAACTTGAAGATTTCCTTGGAGAAAAACGCAGTGAGCTTTTTGGCTTTCCCAACATGCTCAGCATAATATTGAGATGGTGACCGGATCACTCTGTGCCTTTTCATTAACAGAAAAGCACTTTCCACCAAGCATTGTCCTAATAATGGAATTTATAACGCTTTAAAGTGCCACAGTTTTGCCTCAAGCATCATCTCTGGGCCAGCAAGTACTTGAATGAATGCCAGCTCCCTGTCAGGGTATTTAATTTCACTAAGAAAGGTCCAAGTGAAAATTTTGCCTTAATTTCAGCCATGGAATCACAGCAATAGATTCAATTTCTGTTTCCACTGTTACAGTGATATATACCCTTTGTTAGGATGTGCGATTACCACCCGGAATGCTCCTGCTCACAGAAATCAATGAGAATGACAAATGTACAGGGATTATCTGCACTTGTCCCTATAAATTACACTGCTTATTAGAGACTCCAATAACAACGAATAAATCAAATCTGTACCACTGTGGCAAAGTATCCCAAGGATCTCAACCATTCCAAGTAGGCAGCTTACTCCAGTTAAAAGGGCTTCTTCAGCCAAGTACTCAAAATCCTTCAGTTCTTGGCTCTAGAATTCCGACATTCAACTAATGACTTTGCTTTGATAATACAGAGCACGACTTCCCCTCCGAGGTTAAAATCACAGCAGGCACTTATCTGTGCTGGGTAACTATGTGACTTACCAGATTCATACATAAATAACTATTTCTCAGGGTGAATGAGCATCTAGATTAATCTACAGGATTTCAAAGTTAAAAAAGACTAAGCATATTCTGTTGGCATAGCCCATGCTGAAGGCATAGCCAGTTTCCCTTTGGGAGAAGGCACTGTGGCAGAACGGCAGAAGCATCAGTAAAAGTGGTTCAGCTCCATGGATGCCCTTTGCTATCCTACCTGTCTGGTATTTCCATCGGGAGATAAGTGTGCTTCTCTGAGGAGAGAGCCACAGAAAAAGCTCTGTGAGCCATGTGGGGAGCCCAGAGGGACTCACCTGGGAACACTGCTCTGCTGCCTCCCTGGAAGCACCCCCAGCTCAGGGCTTAGCATGGATTTGAGAACTTTTTCCAGGAGCGGGTCTTTGGCCAAGGGCCTGCAGGGACAGGGCAAGGGGAATGGTTAAGCTGCCAGAGGAGAGACAGAGATGAGCTCTTGGGCAGAAGCTCTTCCCTGTGAGGGTGCTGAGGCGCTGGCACAGGGTGCCCAGAGAAGCTGTGGCTGCCCCATCCCTGCAGTGTTCAAGGCCAGGTTGGACACAGAAAGCTGCTCCAGTGGAAGGTGTCCCTGCCCGTGGCAGGGGTTGGAACTGGATGAGCTTTAAGGTCCCTTCCAACATAAAGCAGTCTGGGATTCTATGAACTGGGAAAGTGGGGGTTTGTGTGTTTGGTTTCTCAAACAAACTTTTGGTCAAAGGTAGCAGGGAAGGCACATTCAGTCTGGGAAGTTGTGCCAACACAGCTCTCTGCTACCATGTACCCAATTCACCCAGGCTGAGTGATACATAAACTTAACTCAGAAAACAAGGGAAACTAGAAACAACCTGAAATTACCCTTGCTGCTGCCAGCTTGACACCCGCTCCCAGCAGAGTGGCTGTGCTGCTCCAAGTTTCACTGTGTTTCCATCAGTTTCATAAGCCCACACCAGCTGGAGGAATCAATGTGGGCCCAAAACCCACATTATGGGAGTCAGAAAAGTACCTGCTGATGTTCTACAGCCTTGAAAGCTCTGCCTGGAAAACCTCTTGCTCAAGGTGTTTTCAAGAAGGATCACGGGTATGTGCAGAATGCAATCAAAGAACCCTTGCAGCCATTTCTAATATTCAGTTTTCCCAGGCCTATTCCATTCACCTTTCCAAGAAAAAGAGAAACAACACAGAGTGGGCAAACCTCTTGTCTCTTCTACCCATCAACATGCCTGTTCCTATGGAAACACGTATCAGCAGTGGAGATGCCTTGTAGTTAGGACACTTCAGAGTTCGGGGGTTCCTTTGATAATTTTATATTTCAATCTATGATAAGCCATAGCAAAGCTTTCCCTGCTGTTAGAAAATGCCTTTGCAAAGTGAAAGCCTCATCATAAAGCGCTGTGATCAGTGGATATTTTTGTCAGGGTGAAGTAGATATTTACAATACGGGGTTTGAGGATTTACTCAACGTTGGTTTTATTCTTTCCACCGCAGAGAAACAGAGGTTATTAAGGGCTTCCTGTGAACCATTAGTTTTGTGACTCCATGCTAATGAATTTCTCCTTGCTGGAAATACTTGAGACTGACAGAGTTAAACGCACTTGAGCAGTTGAGGTGTTTTTACCCACACATCTGCAGGTCAGGAGCAGATATGCTCGCAATATAAACCTGTGAATTATTTAGGGAACTTCAATTTGTGACTCAATTAATTTTTAAAACTCATTTAGAAAAGAGTATAGGATGGTGGGCCAAAGCAAAAGATAATATGTTAAATGAAGTTTTGAGCTCCTTGTTATGGCACAAAGGGTCTGCTCTAAATGAAGCACATTAAGAAATCAGTTTATCTCACTGGGATTCTGATTGTGATTTGTGAGTGTAGGATGAGGTGATCAGTTTCTGCTACTGCTGCATCTAGTGGCCAGCTGTACATGCAGTAAGTTGGGCTGATAACCAGTGTTGCACAGGGAAGATGCTGGGCTCACCCTTAGCATCAAGGATGAGCCACGTTTGCTGGAGGAGCTGACTCAAGGGCCAGATAAACGGATTATGCTTTCCGCTACAGAAGAATAAGGAATTATGAGTGGTGTTTCCCAATTAGAACATGGCAAATGTCTCTAGCTGTGCCCAGAGAAAACTTTGGATAAGTAAATATTGTTGTTACTGATGAGATCAGATCTAAGAGATCAAGGGTCAGACATAAATGCGCTGGTGAGGCTGGCCCAAGGAAAGCTTATCTCAGTCAAATTAAGAGTGAGATATAAAGTAATAATGACGTGATATGTTTTTTACATCAGTTATAGAGAGTGGAAAGACAGAAAAGGTGACTTTAAAAGGACAAGAACTGATTATTCTAGAAAAAAACTTCAAGGAGATACATGAACTAATACATAACACAAAGAAAGGGAGTGCTACTATTTACCTTTCCTCATTTACAATGACATTAGACAAAAAAATTCCTCCCAAATAACAAAGGCAAAGCCAATCAAAACGAATTTGTGAAGAAGTCAAAACCATGCAGCACATAAAGAATCATATCCACATGATAGAGATGCCAGGAATGCATGCTGGATATGGTTTCCCATCATATGGGACCACAAAATAAGAGGGAAACAATTGAATTCCAAACCAAACAGCACCTGACCTGTCTCAAGAAGGAAACACCATCATTTTCCCTGTGGATAAGTTGTCACCCACATCCCATTATGCTTTTTTTAATGTAAAATGCAAATTGTACTTGCTTAGTTGTCACAGGGGTATATAAAGCTCCTTCTGAGGGCCGCCATGAATGGAAAGAAACCCTGCCTGCTCTAGTGAGGAGGGGTATCTCCATACAGAAAGTCAGCAGTTAATTTGTGATTACATAAATGAATAGAAACTTTGAGTAAGAAATTACTTCTTGTCCACAGCAGACTCCGAGTATCTGCTCTAAGTAGAGTTATGAGGGAAATAATTCAGTGTGGCTCATGCACTAGGAGTGGAATGGGATTGAGAGAAGCCTGGAAATGAAGCAATAAAACACAACAGCCAGCATGTTCCTGGAGGTTGCTCCAAGAGTTCTCAGACACTGGTGGAGTTCAGCAATCTGCTGGGCACACACTTCCCACAGCACCACACTGCTATTAGACAGGGAGATTAAAAAAGATGAGTCAGGAGAGGTGTTTTGGAGTGATGATCAGAAATGGGGCAACTCCTCCAACAAACAGGACAACCCATGGAGCAGAAACCAGAGCCCTTTGAAATCTGTGCACAGGGAAACACCTTGGAAAAAATTATCATGGAAATTCTATTGGAAATTTAAATACAGAATCACAGAATCCCAGCCTGGTTTGTGTTGGAAGGGACCTTAAAGCTCATCCAGTTCCAATCCCCTGCCTCAGGCAGGGACACCTTTCACTAGAGCAGGGTGCTCCAATCACCATCCAACTCAATGTGAATACACTACTTCAAAGGTTAGTCAAGGAACCCTTCTGAAAAAGTATTCATAGTGTTAAGCTGGATGAAACTTACTGCTTTAGTTTAACTTTCCTGTACATTTTTAACTAAAATACACAAAGTCAGGACACAAAGCATGCTGAGAAATTACACCATGGTCATATTCTATCTCACTTGAAGCCAACATGCATTCTAAATCTGGAAACTCAAATGGCGAGTCTGGATTAAAACCTGATTTTTTTTAATGAGTAGCCAAATTCTTAAGTTTTAATAAAATAAAATTCAGTTCACATAGAGCTGAGAAAGGAAAGTTTGGGGTTTGAGGATTGAAATGAAAACCAATAGATTTTCCTTGGGGAAACATGAATGTTATTTTCACTCTAACCCAAAGCCCTGTGTGTCTTTTCCAGGTTACAGGATCCTGCCTAGCTCAAAAGGAGGCTGTTTGGAAAAAGGCAGTTGAAAAGCTGAAGGCATAAGACACTGATTTCTAAAGAGCTATTCTAATTATCTGCTCATGTGTATCATGGAGGGTCTATTATCCCATGGTACACCCCTCAGGCTATATTGTGATAAGGAAATGATGAGTAAGATCCTCTTCAGATGATGGCTTTTAAATCCTGACACTGACTTGAATGAGATCAGGATTTCAGAAACTGCTTTAAATCCACATTATTCTTGATAAAAAGGACTAAATATCTGCGGGTGAAACCTCTCTGCCTTCACTGTACCTGTGTGAACCCCAAACTTCCTTCTTATCTTGCCATGTCCCTAATTTGGGCTAAAAAGCATACCTCTATTTTAGCACCGACATTATTCCAATGTTCCCTGTAGTGTTCCAAGAGACAGACACTTCATCTTTTAAAATCATTTCATCTCCAAAGCTGGGTCTGGTAGGAACATTTGTTAGATATAAGATATGCCACATATATTCATTTTTATTTATAACCAAGATCCTACAAGCTGGGGAAATCTGATATTAGAAATCACTGAGATTTGCAGCTTCCAACGCTCCCGGTTTTTATGTCACGGGGAGAAAAGAGTGTATTTGTCCGGGCACAGTGAATTAGCAGAAATCATCACCTTACAAAGCCTGAAACAAATACAATGTCAGGAAGTAAACTACAGCAGCACTTCAAGATTATATGTACGATAGACAGCAATTCTTGCCAACATACAGTTATAGGCATTCTTCAGCTAACTTCCATTGAATAGCTGTAGTAAGTATATTACAATAACATCACTTTTACTGTATTAAATATTAACTATATTTACATACTGATCCTATTCCTCAACCCTATTCAATCTTTTTCACAATACAGGGAATAAGCTGTTGAGGACAATGAGATAATGGACTTATATTTAGAATATATCTCCCTGGAATAGACTGATTTAATCGGACACCTCCTTATCAGCATTCCAAAAGTCAGCAGAGAAGTCCAAAAGGCAGAAGCAATTAAAGTCATATTATTTAATGTGATATTTAGATTTAATGATAGAGAAGTGTCTCTGTAGAATGTGGTTTAACTTAAAGTGAGGTTATCATCTGAAAAGAGGCTTACGGTGTTGCCTGTGCACTCTACACCTACCCACTGCTCTTGCTGCCTGTAGAGGTTTTGGAATATTGATGGGCAAAATATTTGAGCTTGCTACCTACATTCCATTCACCAGGAAAACAAAACAATATCTTTCCTTTGAAGTGTTTCAGACAGAAAAGGCTTTTTTGATAAAACATCCCTTTTATTGCATAATGGAGCTGTTGTGTTAATTATAATTTCTTTTGCCAAGGCTCTACTTTACATAACAAAGCAAAGCTGCTAACTATTAAGGAAATTTTCCAGTTTTCTCTTCCAGATGATAGAAAGGGAAATAATACCATATTTTAAATGCAAAGTGGGGATGATTAAAATTTCTGTCTAAATAAAATAAGAACAATTCTGATTCCTAAAGACAACAAAACGAGTAATCTGCTGGGGACAATATCATTATCTTAATTCTATATTTTAGCCCTTACTATTATAAAACCTTACAAGGAAGCAAAAAATTAACTGTTTTTCTTGGCTCACTGTAATGTCTTCAGCTCTGTTGGCCTTGAGGCAGGTTAGAAAATCACAGCCTTAGAAATGTGCTTGGCTTTATCTAACTCCTGAAGTGCCTTTTATCCATTCAAATCTCCTATTCAAGTTCACATCTCTCTTGTGAGATTTTTGTTTAATTTTTTTCTTTGAAATGAACATATTAGCCTGAAGGCATGGATGTTCAAAACATCACATCAAAAAAAAGCATGCCAAAAATTGTACTAAATGAACAGATTTGGTACATGAATCTCCTTGAGCACACTTTCAGCATTTACCCATGGGGCCTGGCTATTCTGCTTGCAAAAATTCCTAAGCTTTTATTTGAACAGCTAGGGTAAAAGATCTGTGATCAGTAGTATAATAGAAGTTAGAGTTATATTATAGGTTGTACTAAGAATCAATGCTATATGGTTTTCATTTTGCGATAGAGCTTTCGTGTGTGGTGCAAAAGATCTTGTACCATTTAATCATAGAAACATAGAATAGTTAAGGTTGGAAAGACCTTAAAATCATCCAGTTCCAACCCCCCTGCCATGGGCAGGGACATCTCACACTAAAACATGTCACCCAAGGCTCTGTCCAACCAGCCCTTGGACACCACCAGAGATGGAGCATTCTTTTGGCAACCCATAAATAAAACCCCATTTTATTATCTTTGTTACTGCTTTGTATTTTATAATCTGCAAGAAATGCAGGCCCAGTAATTTCATTCATTGAGTGTTCATTGAATGGTTCCTTTAAAGAAACTCCTCAGAACACTTCAGTGAGAAGTTTGTTCCTATAAATGAGTGGGTACTGTTACTTGACTTGCTCTTTAAAGAAAACAACATCTCTTAGTCATACAGGGTAAAGATAAAATCATAGAGTCATCTAGGTTGAAAAAGACCTTTAAGCTCACCAAGTCCAACTGTTAACTGCAGCACTGCCAAGGCCACCATTAAACCATATCCACATGTAGCCACATCTACACGGCTTTTAAATACCTCCAGGAATGATGACGCCAGCCCTGGCCTGGGCAGTTCCAATGCCTCAGCACCCTTTGGCTCCATCTAAACCTCCCCCAGTGCAGCTTGAGGCTGTTTTCTCTCCTCCTATCCCTTATTCCTTGGGAGCAGAGCTCAGCCCCCTCCTGGCTCCATCCGCCTGTCAGGCATTTGTAGGGAGTGATAGGGTCCCCCCATGAGCCTTCTCTTCTCCAGAATAAACCCCCCTAGGTCCCTCAGCCATTCCCCATCACACATGGGTATATTCAAAACATGAACATTGTTGGATGAAAATATAAATGTGAGGACTTTTAAGCCCTTTAAATACTAAAAAGCTCTACAAACGTGCAGAGGGATGAACATCTGAACCATGACTCAGGCAAAAAGACACTAGCTGAAGTTTTGCTTTGTAACCAGATGTTTTGCTGGATATTTTAAAACAAGTACCCCAGAAAACCAAAAAAAACATATATTCCCCATCCCTGGCAATGTTGAAGGCCAGGCTGGCCAGGGCTTGGAGCTACCTGCTCTGCTCTAAGGTGTCCATGCCTGTGGCAGGGGATTGGAACTGGACCAGTTTTAAGGTCACTTCCAACCCAAAGCAGCCTGAGATTCTGTGATATTAAAAATACTTTGGATCTGGGTGGAACTCTTGGTTTTATCCTTCTGTCTCTCCCCCCTTTATTCCCAGTTGGCAGTTCCTCCTCACTCCCCATGGCGATTGCCACTTGTCATCATCACTCCTTACTGGATGCAAGATGGAAATCCAAGAGGGTGCCTGGCTGCAGTTATAACACCCACAATTAATAATTCTCATTCATCACTTCTGTGACAATATGCTTGTGTAGCTGGATGAATAATTCATAGACAAACCCAAAGCCCCCAGCTCACAGAAGCCACTGTTGTGTTAGATACTCAGCTCTGCTGCTTTTCCAACAAACACTGAAGTTGTGAAATTAAGCATTTGAAACCTCAGTGGAAGAACAGTATTTTTGTGCTTGTGTGCCTCAAAGGCTGCTCTGATTTTGCTAATTGCCTCAAAGAGGGCTTCGATTTGCTGTTTGCTGCAAACAGTATTCTAATGTAGTTTATCCTGGGAGTCTGCAGCTGTGTTTGAGACTGGTGATGTCTGGGGCTCGTTGAGCACTTCTGAAATACATTCCCTCTGCTCCCTGTGTGAGCTGGTTTATGTCTTTGTAGATTGGATGCAATACCTTGAAACAGATGAAGGCTTAAGACATACTGGCCTTTGACATAACCACATCTCCTGGTGGGAAACTTCAAAATGTTTACTTAGTTATGTATCCTAAAAATCTGAATCATCCCTGTAATTATCAAATAGAAAAAAGAAGAGTAATTTGGATTACCCCCTGCCATAAATGTGTTCCTGTAAGAGCAAAGAGCATAGAATAATAGAATAGTTAGGATTGGAAAGGACTTCACATCATCTAGTTCCAATCCCCCTGCCATGGGCAGGGACTTACACTAGATCACATCACCTAAGGCTCTGTCCAACCTGGCCTTGAGCACTGTCATAGTTCTAAGATGGCTCCAAGAGTTGCTTATAGCCATGCCATCAAAATGAAAAACATTTGGGTGATTGTTTCAGTTTTACTCGCCAAACAAGGGCTAATCATGTCTAGTCTAGTAATATTAATAAACCACTGTTGAATATGCTTTTTAAAGACCAGTGATTCTTTACCAATGAGGCCCACTTTGTAGGTTTTGGTTGCTCATGCCTACTGGATGAGATGTAATGAAATCTGAGTATTAGCAGATGTCAATATATAGTTACATACTCATTTTCTTCCATTTGTTCTTTCTGTTAAGGGATTTCAAATTAAATCACACTTTCAGGCACCTCTGAAGTACTTATTACAACTTAGTGATACTGTAATTACTGCTTCATGTACCACTTGTGCACAAGTTCCAGATCAACTTCAGAGCCAGATTAGCCACCAGAACCAGGACATTCATGCCATTGTCCTACAACTAACAGTTCCTGTGTTTTCAAAACACTGAGACATGCCCAAGCTCTGAGACCCATCCCTGAAATAGTGCACTATTCATGTAACAGCTATTCTTACACATTCCTATGAGCTACTATAGGATAAACCATATTTGGGGCCATGACTTGCCTGAAGCATGGAGATGCCTGAGCACTGTCACAGGGGAGAAGCAGGGGAGGTGGGAGCCTGAAGCATGAAATGGAGGGGGATGCCCAAACTGAGGTAAAGGGGTGAGAGGGTGGGATCCTCTTACTGCTGCAGCTGGAGAGGAGCAGAATCTTCCCCTTTTGAAGCCAAATGCAGAAATAAAAGCCTCCAAAACTAAACCTCAGTATGAAGATATTGCAGATGCTAAAATGGGAAGCAGCAGCATCTTTAGTTTCCCTGTAGAGAACGCGTCCTGCATGCTCACTGAAGGGCTCAGGCTAGGCAACCTCTGCATCTGTTTTCCTAGCATCCTTTGATCAACAACTGGAAAACCTTTCATGCATCTTTAGCAAAAGCCGTACACTCAAAGATAAACTTTTCAAATGGGGATTTTCCAGGCAGGAAACATTTAATGCATAGCTTTCCAAGCTTTCTCTCCAGTTTCATACAATTCATGGCTGCAGTATGAATCCATGACTTTGCTTTTCAGTTATACTCACTCCTTTACACAACTTTTCCTAAATTAGCACTAGCAGTTCTTTTTAAAGATACACGTTTGATTTTGCTCTTCCTAACTGGTGGGTTTTGCTGCTTCTGAATATCTGATATTGTCACCATCCTCTCTTAAGCTACAAAATCAAAATTAAGCTGTAGAGGATTCCAAAAAAAGAAGGCAGTATAAGAGAAGGAACTGCTTTAATAAATCCATCCCCGCGCTTGCTCATTCTCCCATAACCATGAATCCAGCGCAGCTCACAGCAGGAAATATTTTTCTTCCGCAAGTTCCCAGCTCATAAACCCAAGACAAGCTGTACCATCTATTAAATTCAAAGGGAAGAATCACATCTTCATACACCAGAGGTGGGATTGAAAGCGCCAATGTACAATTCCTGTTTCATTTCATTAAATCACCTATGCGATGCAGATAAAGTTTGCTATAGCTCGGTAGAAGACACATCAATGTGAAAGAATTCCCAGACACAGTAAAATCCTTAGCAATGGGCCGTCCTCTTTGAGGGGATCACTTGCCTCTAATGGGTTTCACTGTGAATGGGAATTCCCCTTGGGCATTGGGATGGAGGAGATGGCCTCAATATAAAAACCTTACAATGAAGAGTAGAGTGCATACGTATGGGTTTTTTCAAGACTGATTCTCTGGCAAATACCATTTTCCACAAATACCCAGAAAAGCTGCCTCTGGTTTGAATGGGAAAAAGGTCCCATCTTCATTTGGTATTTTGTATTGGTATTTTGCATGTGTATATATTCACTTGGTTGGTAACCTATAAAAGAGGCTGGACTGAGAGCCCTGTGTATTCCCAGAAAGCTGCCGCATGCTTTCCAGCAGAGCCTATGACTGCTCTGAGGCAAAGAGAGCTCTTCTTAAACCAAATATTCAGCTTCTGTGACAGTCAGTCTCCAGTTGTTAAAGTACTTCAGGTTTGAGCATTTCCCTCTTTCATCTGGTTTTCCTAATGAGATCTTTCTACCCCTTCCTGTTTATGGATTTTTATTAATGGACTGGTCACTGGGGGTAGAATATTTCTACCTATGTATAATTTAGTCAGCTTTATGAAATACTCTGGCATGCTAAGAGGTCATGCATCAGCTTTTGCTAAAGCAAAACAAGCTTCAGAGGACATAAATCACAGTCCTTTACAGTGTTGTGGATAATAATGCCATCTCTCAAGGATGACAGTAATTTAAAAGCAGGTATACAAGCTTACTTCGCAATTTCTTCTGAGCACACCATGACTCTAAGCAAAGCAGCAGCATGCAATGCAGATATAAGTATTATGCATCATATAAGAAATAAAAGACAAAACAAATTCTCTGTGCTATCAGCTTCTCCAGCGTTAAGTGGAAATGTGGCGAGAAGTGTACAGCTTGTTTTATTGCAAATATTCGATCAAAGTCCTCCAGAGTTTACTGCTCTCTCTGCTTACAACTCCAACTCCATTCCTCCTCATGCTTGGCCTAGTTTCACTCCTACAACTGGTGATGCTTCTTCAAAGGAAAAGAAGTGTGGGAGCAACTGACACAGAAAAACGCACAGCAAAGCATTTAAAACAAAGAGGGACATGCTCTGCAGTAAAGCCATTTGCCATTTCATTATTACATTGGGCCATTTCTTACTGGTAAAAAGGCACGTGGGACTGTTCCTGACATTTTCCTCCTCACTTAATTTTACTTCATTTGCTTTTGTTGCGGTTTTGAATCGCCCATTCTTTATGCTCCTTCCTGGGGCATCTTCAGTGCGGAAAGTCATATTGTAAAGGAAAATGCACCGTGAGACAGCAACCAGAAAGATGTATTTGACATTCCTGGTTATGATATACTATTTGGGCACTTAAAATGCTTTTTATTCTATTTAAAATTGCCCATTAACTGCCTGCTTAAAGTGCAAAACATCTTTTGCATTAGCTGTCACTAAATACCTATCAGGAAATCTCAGGTGGAACAGAACTGCTTTGGTTCTGTATTAACTCCCAGCTCTTTTAAGACCATTTCAACATGGTCCAGTTTGGCTTTGCACCTCTTACTGACTGCACCGGCACTCATGGCTGCTCTCTCTTTAAACATGAGCATCAAAACAATAAAACAAGACCAATAAAGCTGCAATTTCCATCGGCAGTGGACTTTTTTCCTTCTCCTTCTATTCTGTGGGAGAAAAACATGCTAGCAGAGCAGGATGCTTCAATGGGGCATATATGCTGAACTGTCCCAAAAATACAGAATCAGTGGACCAGCAATAGAGACCCATCAGTCTAATAAAAATCTTCTCCGTAGACATTCAAAAGCACCACAAGCTATTGCCTATTTCCCTATATTAGAGAGATATTTCCTTCTTCTTTTTTGATAAAACCTCTATTTAACCACCCTGGTTTACATAATGACATTTGGTAAACTATGGGCTCATTAACCTCCACTGATGAGAAATGGCATTTTCCCACTGGCTTCTCCCAGCACCTTCTCTCATCTATAAAAATTAAATTCTTTTCCCAGTGATGAACCATAAGGAACCAGGAAGAACCAGGCTGGTTTCTCGCTTGGAGAATATCAAGCTCCCAACTCAGCCCCAGGATGGGGAGGAGAGGTAGGAGGGGGGAAACAAATGGTTTTCAAACAGTTAAAGATGGCCTGGTACAAATGGAACATAGCAAAGATGAGCATGGTATCTTTAAATAGCAGTCCAGTTTAAAAGAGAACACTGCTAAGCAAATTAACTCATCAGAAGTAAGAACTTTGCTATTACTTCATCAAGTCACCCAGAACAACACAGACAGTTATAGGATAAGTTCCACCGTGTGTTTAATTTGCATTTTGGGGTGGCAGACCCTTTTAGCTTGACTTACACTTGTGATCACTGCAACAACACACCCAGGAGTTTCTTAGGTATTGTGTATGACTTGTCCAGATTTACTTAGGACACAGGGAGATGGTTTTCCTCTTGGAGTTCATGTACCATGCTCATGGGAGAGCATGCAACACAGGATGCATTCCCCTGACAAGATGAAGAAAGGCAGAGAAACCTGGGCTTATTCAGCCTGGAGAAGAGAAGGCTCCTTAAGAGGAGACCTTAAAGCAGCTCCAGTGCCTAAAGGGGCTATAGGAAACCTGGAAGAGGGGCTTTAGACAAGGGCCTGTATGGACAGGACAGGGGAATGGCTTTAACTGCCAGAGGGGAGACTGAGATGAGCTCTGAGGCAGAATCTCTTCCCCATGAGGGTGCTGAGGCGCTGGCACAGGGTGCCCAGAGAAGCTGTGGCTGCCCCATCCCTGCAGTGCTCAAGGCCAGGTTGGACAGCGCTGAGAGCAAGCTGCTCCAGTGGAAGGTCCCTTCCAACACAAACCAGGCTGGGATGCTATGATGCTGCCATGGTTTGAAATGGCCTGTGCCTACAAAGCCCCTCTTAGCCAGAGGTCTGGAACCATCAGAAGTGGCTCAGATCATCCAAGGACTGAGAGATGCTGTTCCCTCAAAAGCACGTGAATTGCCCAGTCCCATTCTTTTATGTTCAGCCTTCTGTTTTTCCTGCTTTAGCACCATTTAACATGTCAGTGTACACACTTCTGCTTCCATAGGAGTGCAGAGGAAGTGAAACAGAGTAAAGTACGTAGACAAAGACTGTACATAGAAGAATAGAATATTAGAGACTAATTACAGCACTGCTTCTCACAGATGACAGCTTGAGTGTTTAAATTGCAAGGAAAGGAAAATCTAGGACAGGTTTGTCAACAGGTTGCTGAAGAGCGCAAATGACATTTCACACTTTTACAGATGTTACTATCTAATTATTTCAATAAGACTAAAGCTTAATGCGGTTTCCATATTCCAGGTGCTAATTTCAATGCTTTTAGGCTTTTTAAGTGTGTAATATTGACATTTACAAGTGGATTTATGGCACAAGGTTTCTACTTGCTAGATGAATTTAAGCATACGTGCAGAATTACCTTCAGAAAATATAAGGACAGTGGTGAACAGATCCAAATCTTCATCAGGTAAGAATAGCTGCTCAGTTCCAGAGCTATGCTGCCAGGAGAGTGCTGCTTTGCATTCACAGACTGCTGTCATCTGAGACAAGCGAATCACCAAACCACCTCTCCACATTCACATCCATACTGAATTATACCACAGTCTGACTCATTGTGTGAATACATACAACAAGGAACATGCATATACACCTCCACATCTATGCATTTGTGCACCAGAGTACATGCCTTACTGATAGCCAGGATAAACAGACAAGAACTCTGAAGTGTCTTCTATTCCTGCCTTTGGTTATCTGCCTTACCACTGTAGACATTTCACTTAGAAATAAATGGGGGTGAGCCCATCCACTGGATTTATCTCTCCCCACTAATGCCTCCTGGCTGGATTTTCGTATTACTGAACATCAGAAGGGCAATTTCAGACCATGAAATAAGTCTGATTTTATCCTCTCAACGCTGTCAGGGTCCCCACTTGTAAAATGGAAGGTAATGTTTTCCTCCAGTTAGCCACAGTTATGCAAATTTAAATTTAAAAAGAATACAGTTATAGAAGGACAATCATTATGTGCTTATTGTTAATGCATTGATTTCAGTCTATAGCTAATGCAATGTATATGAACAGTGAATGCAATGTATAGGGATTTTAGTGGATTTAGTTCCCAGGGGACAGTTGGACTTGATGACCATAAATGATGAGCTTTTCCAACCCGCTTTTTTCTAATTGCTGCTTGTCTTAATAAGTTTCTAATATTTCTGATCATTACAGTGCAAACAAGTCCAGAAAAGTCAGAATGTCCACCAACAGCACGAGAACTGGGACTCCAGGACCCATCACTGGTATGAAACTGCTCTCAAGTTGCTGGTCAAGCAGCAAATAATGTGGGCATCATTGCTGTCACAATGTCTTGTTTCCGTAGGAGAAACTGCTGCCAGCATCTTAATTTTTACACCATTTCCAACTCATCTCCTTAGACCTGCAGTGAAATATGGGAAGGAGACCAGAGGGTGGAGGCAAGACGAGATGGAAGGTGCAAGGGGAAGGCACTAGCATAGATCCATCCTGCCTCAGTGATGCTGTGCTTGCCAGCACAGGGGCCTCTGCTGATGTGCAGAACCTATTTCCCAAATTAAAACTTTGGAGCAACAGAGCATCCAAGAAGTACATGTTGGTTATTGCACATTTCCTTAGAAAGTGTCATGTCACTGTGGTTTATCATCAGCTGCATCTACTTTTCCTCTTTGTTCTCAGCATGCATCATGTTGTAGTAGCACAAAATATTCCCAGCTTGATCATTTTTAATGCATCTTGTGGGCAGCAGGGAATTTGAGCTAGCATCATTTTCCCAGGCAGGTGAATCCAGTCCCCACACCTCCAGGACACCAAACCACAGGGACTGGCCAGAGATGCTGAAGCCAAACCAGGGCAGGAGCTTGGCTAGCTGGCTCCCTGCCTGCGGGGCATCACTAATTCCACCTCCCATCTCATTAAAGTAATGTCTTTGTGAAAGCTCACCCTTATTTTTTAGTAATTCCAAAAGGTGAAGTGTTATGAGTATATTGGGTTTGTGGCTAGTTATTTTGATTACATTCATACACTTAGAATTGCCTGTGCTGATACATGGAATGCTATTTCCAGTGTTAATAATTACAGTTACTTAACCTGTGATATAGCCAGAGAAGCAGTTTAAAAGTAATTTAGAATTTCATTATTGAGGTACAGGAATGTGCAATTCTGTCTTTGCTGGTAAGCAGGCGAGGCCATGTCACACAAGGAAGCACACAGAATTGGCTCTGTCATAGAATCAGAAAATAGTTTGGGTTGGAAGAGACCTTCAAAGCTCATCCAACCCCCTGCTACGAGCAGGGACACCTTCAACTGGAGCAGCTTGCCCAGAACCACATCCAGCCTGGCCTTCAATGTCTCCAGGGACGGTGCATCCACCACCTCTCTGCGCTTCTGCCTCACCACCCTCATTGCAAGAAATTACTTCCTCACATCTGTCTTGTCCTTAGGTTTCTGTGATGCTCTTCTAGTGTGTTTTAGGAAGTTCATGAAAGATTTGGCTCCTATTTCTTATCCCAGAATTAAATCATTCTAATAACTAAAAGAGTTGCCCTAAAACTTGAGTTGAATTCACTCTTTGGGAAACCTGTAACTTGAGCATGGGTTCCACTTGTCTTATTTTTTAAGCATTAACTTCACTTGACAAAGGGTTTTTATCAAACTGTAGTATTTCAGAGCAGATATTCCATGCGTCTGATGCTATTAGTTTTAACCAGGCTATAAGCGAGACACTGTCCCCAGCCTTTTGCACTGAACAGTCACAGGAAGGATCACAGCCATGCCTTTTTGGAATGGTTGATCTGTCCTATTGGTTTACTCCCTGGTTCCTTTCCACTGTTTACATTTCCATGCTTTTGTAGAAATGGTTTTTGTTTACAGATTTTTTCATTGACTACAAATAACAGAATTCCTGCTATAGCATGTTTTAATTGCGTGAATTGAAATCTTGTGAGGAAGAATTTACCAGCAGTCTTATCCTGTCCAAGTTTTGACTCTGGAAATGCTTTTACAGTGTTTTCTCCTCAATCTGACAGAAACAGAAAACAAGGATTTTCAAAAAAGTTGGAAATTCATTCATGGAAATCAGTGGCTGTACACCTCTTTAGCAAGGCTTCACTACACATTTAGAATTAAACCCTTTCTGCAAGAGAAACCCAGCATGTTCAGTCCACCAGGCAGGACAATTTGTACATCCTCTTTCAAATCCAGGTGATGAGAAAGATGATACTGATTAAGAGTTGCAGCGATTGGTTCTCAATGCACTCCAATGCTATTTAACTTCTTTTGTTAACAACAAAGCAAAAGTGGAACTTTCAAACATGGGATACCTATTTTTCTTCTGACGACAGACAGTCAAAAACTACAGAAGTGGAAATAACAGGAAATCCAATGAAAAAAAAGATCAGATCAATCACAGTAATTACAGTGTTCACTGTGACATGCAGCAGAGAGCTCAATAAAATACTACAGTGCTTACTCAGGCTACAGAGTCCCAAAGCCACTTGTAGTCTGGGAATGATGGCAATGAATGACACTATAATAGCTATCTCAGTTTCTCCAGGCCAGCCCAATTGCCTTTAATTGAATCAATAGGAGGGCAAAGAAGTGCTCAGAAAGGGAATAATAGAGCTGATGGCAAAGATGCTCCAAAGAGCACGTACTTCTATGTAACCAAACCCTTAAAAATCAATTTTTAGGCCTTTATAATAATACTCCAGTTCATGTCAGTTACAAAATCAAGTTATGCAGGATCTGTTTAAAGAAATTTGCATTGGAATAAAGAGATTGGAATTCAAGCCTCTGCAGTGCTGCACTTTGTTTTCAGATGCCAGTGGTATTTCTAAGGTAGTACAAGGGATAAACAACATTTCAAGTTTGGTCTTCCAAGCAAGCCTTGTGATGGGCACTGGTGTTCCTTAAAGTGAAATGACCAGGATTTTTGCCACCAAGTTCAATGGGAGCATATTCAATAGATCCTTAAAGAGGTATATTCAATAAATAAAGCACCTTTAAAAAGCAGTAGGTTTGGCAGCTTGGGTAAATTCTCACATTATAGGATGCAATCACATATCACATTCTGCTATGGGTGACTTTTGCGACTGAGCTCCAAGGGCTACACACAAACATGCCCAGACACATGAATGTGTGGAGCCAACATCTCTCTGCTGGTGGTCAGTGTGGTGCCGAAGCTCTAAGCAGAGGTTGTGCTGTCAGAGCTCTGCTAGCACTCAGTGAGGTACCACGGCCCTGACCAAGCCGCACTGACCAGGAAACTGTTCTCACTGTTTCCAAGTCCAGCACTTGCTATGGTAAATTCCATAACGAAAGGCTCTTCAGTGGATGTGGGAGAGCAGAGGGGTTATCTGTGCTTTAGTTTAAAGGGAATAACATTAAAAAATAAAAGCTGATCCAGCAGGTTCTGTTCTCATCCTCCACTTCAGATCACCCTAATGCAAAATGAAGTGTTTGACTTGTATTTGCCTAAAGGGCAGTAAGAAGCAGGAGAGGCTTACAGTGCAGAGCAGACACAGCCACCAGCTCACTCCTTGATAGAAATGATATTATTCCATAGACTCTTTTAAAGCCTGCCTTGCAAACAGGTTGGGGTTGGAACTGGATGAGCTTTAAGGTCCCTTCCAACCCAAAGCAGTGTGGGATTCTGGGATTCTATGGTTGGTTTTGTTCCCTCTGAAGGAGATCGCCTGTTCACACGGTGAGAGCTCACCAGACCCATGCTTTAGAAGGGTGAGAGATACTGTGCCCAGCAGGAAGCATCAGGCTGCACTTCTCCAGCTGAGAGAGATGGGGATGAAGAATCTAACTAAGGTAACAAACACAAACCTCAAAATTATCATCTACAGTTCTGCCCTTCGTATGAGATTATTGTGCTCTTTAACCTAACTTTTTGAAGGTTTTCTTTTGGTTTAGAGCTTTTTGTTCATTTATTTGCTTGGCTTTTTGTTGTTTTTTAATATACACAAAATTTTTGCCTCCTTCTACTTCTGGCATCGCAAGAAGCTGCTGAAAGACACTTCGGGCTCAGCTGAACGCACCTTTTGAAGGACCCTCACCAGTCACAAAACAACTCATTCACCTTAATTCACATGTAACAGAGCAAATATACTGCAGACCAGAGAGCAAATGATTATTTTGTGTGGATTATCCTTCACCTGCGGATTTCAGAAGATGGAAATTTCAGGCTTATAATGGAAATTCAGTTACAGCCCTGACCATAAAGCACCTCCAACACTGCAGGCTTATGAGTCTCAAACAAGTACAGCCCTGTTCTACTTCAGACAACATATTCTTGCTTTACATCCTTGTAAATGAGATCACCTGCTAAGGCAAACATTTCCCATGATTTAAGCCTGTTAAAGAAGGGGAAAAGACATTCACACACATTTGAGAGAGAGAGAGAAACCCTGCAGCTCATTCCAGCACCATGAGAGGTACCAGTGTGGGAGGAATTTAATGAATGGCTAAAAAATACAAATCCCAGAGGATTCTGATGGGTCATTAATGCTGCATTAATGACTCTGGATGCAGTCCTTGGTAATGACAAGTCCATGTGAGTTGTCTGCTGGGGTGGGTGTTGCATTTGGTGGGGTGGGTTCTGCACTGAGCAAACCTCAGCAGCTGCCTCCAGAACAATTCTTCCAAGTCTCTTTCTCCTTGTGCTGGGCAGAGACAAGGGGATAACGGTGGCTGGCACAAGTGAGTTAATGTTATAACAAAAGCTGACATCCTGCTCAAGTGCTAGCAATTTAAAAGAGTAATGGAGTGGCAGTTTTAGCTGGAAAGCGGTTGTTATATGATTTTAGGAGTCTTTTGCATATTTATTTTGTTCCACTTTAAATAAATTTGGGTAAGATTTATCTTGTTAGCTTCAAATGCAAGTCCCTCTTGGCCTGGTTGAGGAAACAAATTAGGCTTTGCAAACATTGCAAAGACTAAATCAATACATTAATATTTAGGGGACATTAAAGAGGTTTATTAAACAGAAAAAGAGCCTTGAGTATTCCTTTGGAAATCTTACACACACTTAAATAAAAACCATAGGTTGTGGTTTCTGACTGAATCTAAAAACTGCCTTTGCATAGATAACTGAATTATTTGCATACACACCATGATGAGTGCAGAAAGGAAATGATGCGGAGAGGGCAGGGCAGGAGCAAGCACCATGTCTCACATGCACAGGGTCTGTCCCAAAGGAGCCTCAAATGTACCTACTATGGGATGGGGTAGATTAAAATATAAATTAAGATGTCAGGTAACTAGTGTAAGGAAGTTTTTGTGTCACCAGTTTCCCAGTATCAGCAGAGACCATGGGCAGCTGGAGACAGGGGATGGCAAAGGGAATGAGACCTGTTACCTACACCTCAAAGCCTAAACCACAGACCTACTGCATTGTGCAGCCATGATACAACAAGATGCAGCCTTGAAGCAACAGCCCTTGAGCAGACCTTGTCACCAGGAGCACCACCAGGCTCCTCAATCACATTCAAACAGCTGTCAGGCCCAGAAACCCATCATTAGGAAGACCATGGACACAAAGCCTGCTCACCAACATCATGGCCACCCCACCAACTCTGAGGGAGCCGTCATCCCGACCCATGGCCACTCTCCCTGGACAGCCCATTCACAGCATGATGGGGACCAGCACCTTCTCCCTCCTCTCACAATAAGATTCACACAGCTAAGTTATAATTGCCTGGTCTTGTTGAATTGGTGTGATGTTTGTTCTCCCTTCCTGTGATCCGCACCAGGTGTATTAATGGACACAACAAAATTCTCCGCGTGCCCTCACTTCGCTAGGTTAAACGAAGCAATCTCTTTCAGACATGTTCTTTATTGTCCTAATTATCCTGGTAGCCCTCAAATGGTGGCTGAGTTCCTTCTGGACAAGCTGTTCCGGCCCCTCTCTCTCTGGAATTTGCTTCATCCTTCACCCCATGGCACAACACCACCATCATCATCTCATCCTGATGCAGAATGCTAACTGGGGGCTTGGCGCTGCAACCTGCTACTCTGCCCAGAGGCAAAATTCATTCTCAAGACCATTGGTAACATGTCTTCATATTTTTGCAAATTGGAAGGGGGATGTGGCTCAAAGGATGCAATTTAAGCTTTGCTGGAGCAAATGTCACATTAGAAATGGCAGACGCTGCAATCTGTGCTAGAAGAATGATGAGCGATGCAGAGTTGTAAGAGGTATTTCATTTTGTGCCTCACCGTGGCAAAGAGCTGATGTTTAAATCACCTACAGTTCATGACTTTGCAGATCAAGCATCTGGCACTGGGGTAGATTGAGTTGATTACAAACTCCAACCTGTTAAACTTTTCATTAATGACTTCCTAAGTCTCCCTTGTTTTTTAATAAAGTCACTGAAGTGAAGTTAACCAAATGAGCTCCCACGCTTTCATGTGATTTTCTTGCACTGATGTAAATGTGGGCTAAAGACACATTAGGCTCTTTTTCCTTCTTTATTAACTATCTTGATTAATTTCCTAGGTACAAAGGGTGTAACTATGTAATAATTAACCAGACTTGACTTAGCGGTCTCATTAAGGTGTCGAGCAGAGCTATGGGAGACTGAAACACAACATTTCTGGTTGACTGTGGCTAAACCCCACCAAGACTCACTGTTCCCCATATCCCCTCTGGGACAGGGATGGAGAAGCAGCTCTCCCCCCTTCAGTCTGCATTATTTACTGATCATGTTAATTTTGCATGGTCTGTTCATGCAAATCAAGGCATCTTTACCCGTTAAAATGTATTTCTTTTCTGAATCACTTACGCAAATATGTTCAGAAATTGTCAGCCCAAATACCAGAGAACAGGATATTCAAAATGACAGCTCTGGGCCTTGCATAGAGAAAAACCTCACACGGAGACCAAAAAAAGGGAGAGGGCAAATAAAAGAGAGACAGATTTACAGAGCTTTTAAAGTGGGGTTTCACTGCAAATAATTTTGCAGTCAAGAGTTTGAACCTATTTGGGAGCTTATGATCAGACACGAGTCTTTATCCCTTTAATTCTGACACAAAGCACACTGCCCTGGCTTCTCCAGCTCTGCTGTTTTCAGCAGGAGAATGTCTTCTTCCAGTGCTACTCCACAGAATACAGCCCATAGGGCAGAGCAGTTTTAAAGGGGTAAGATTGCTTTTAAATGCTCTCTTTCTCCTGTTATCTCATGTGCTGCTCTAGGTCTGCTGCTGATCATTTATTCACGATGTAAAAGGAAACCCAGCCCTTTGACAGAATGACTTTACTTTGGTAAAAGACCTGCTTTTACCTTCATTTATTTCTCCCCAACAGCAGAAGTTGTTTCTACTGTTAAAATACAAAGCCATGAACGGTATTAAAGGGAAACATAAAACTGCTTCCATAAAATGTTACTATATCATCCCTATGAACCCTTTTCAGTGGGAAAGTGTATATAAGCTTATAACACCAATTAGCTCTTTGATGTCTCCTTTACTTTCAGACAGGTCAATCTCCATCTCAAAGGATGCATGAATCTTGCATCCTTACCTCCAGAGTCCCAGCCCATGGAAGGTGAAGCGGTGGTTTTGCGAGCGCTGTAAGTACAAAGTGACCTGATTAGAAGTGCTGACATGCACAAGTCTCATTCACTTCCCTTTCCCACTGGATAGATGATGACTACTAAGTCTCTATTCAGGTCTCTCTAAATCACTGTGCAAAAAACAATGCTGAGTCAAGGTGGGATTCCACCCATATGGATTGAGTGGTGTGAATTCCACCCTATCCACCAAGCATCCATTGCACTGCTCATTCTTACACATAACTACAGTAATATCATAGTATCAGAGAATGGTTTGAGTTGAAGGGACCTCAAAGCTCCTCCAGCTCCAACCCCTGCCACGGGCAGGGACACCTTCCATAGAGCAGTTGCTCCA
>JAOEHY010050100.1:0-27763 GCA_025447955.1 Psilopsiagon aurifrons
GGGAAGAGGAGAAGGGGGGGAAAGAGAATTTACATAGTTTATTAGGGGCAAGTTGTGAACAGATTTAAAATTCACAGATACAGTGCAGAAGCAGAGCTCAACTACATTTATTACAGTACTTCAGCATCAATTTGAAAAATTAAGTCACCATTATGTTATACAACAAAATTTGGCAAAGTGAAAACAAAACCAAACCAAAGTCTGACTACAGAAGCCCACAATACACTTCAGTCACGCATACTTCATGTGAATAGCAAAATAAAATGGTTTACCTTTAACAAGCTTTGGACTTGTTAGGGTCAACATTCCAGCATGTCCTGATAGATCAAGTCCAGTAGCCAGCCATACTGGACCACAAAGTATATCCTCTTTGTGTTCCTCCAGAAATGGACACAATCTAAGACCTTAAAAAATGTGAGTAATATGGACCTGAATTATTCATAGTTGAGTCACAAAATCTGATCATTTGCATGGGCTAAAAATACACCATGGCAAACTGATCACTAAATACATGTAATGCAACATTTAAAGACTGACAATTATATGAGGTTCGCTTTAAACCATTTCCAAGGAAATCAATAAAGGTAAATGACAGTTTTCAAAGCACTTCCAGTTATATTATTAGGGTAATACGTACACTGATTGGCTCATCAGAGCCACAAGATACGAAATGTGTAAAATAAGACTGTTGAAAGGACCAAAAAAAAGAATCATAGTTCTGGAATGGATTTATTCTATCAATTTTTAGTCTCTAGATCTCACTCAGATCCAATGACACCTTTCAGCGTGTCTCTTAAGAGATTTTGTGTAAGAGTACTCATTAAAAGGCTATGACAACAGGCACAGCAAGTGTGATGTGGCCAAAAGTCAACACGACCAGTTATGAATTCCCTACTAGCTGTTTATTGGTTTTGTTGGTTTACAGCAGCAATCCCTACAAAGTCCATGTACGCCAAGTAAAAAATTCTATTAAAACTAGCTAGGGAAACCAAGTAAAATACTGCTGGAACAGAGTAAGAGTTTAAGTTCAAAAGGTGCTATCAATCTACTTCATTCATAAATTCAAATAAACACTAGTCAACTTTTAAGTACCAAAACTCTGCAGTAATTTGTTATGTTGTGGGATTTATTGTTGGGGTTTTATGCATGTGTCTGTGTTTAAACTTTCAACTTCTGCGGTAAAGACCTGTGAGAGAGGCAACATACTGAAGAAGGCTGAGAAAAGAGCTGTTTTAAATAGCTGAGAATTTTTTTCAGGGAACACCTGTGTATCATTAAAAAAAGAAAAAAGCAAGCTCATATTTTAAACAAAATGTAACAAACAAAACTTACATTGTGGTTCCTCTACATCCATATACTGCATTTCTTCATTGAATTCAACCAGTCCTGGTTTTCCATTTCTTTCCACTTCAATATTATGAGCTGGAGATAAAGGAAATGTGATCTGTCTGTCTACTGCTGCTTCTAGAAATAAAAATATTTGCAAGATATCACAAACAGCACTTAAGGCTCATGGAAAACAGAAGCAGTAGTTTCCATAGAAAATTTATCGGCTTCCTGCCCATGACACTGTTGCTAATACAAGAACCACAAATACACAAGACGTTTTTCATACTAGGATTGCAACTGCAATTGCAGCAAACAGTTAAACAAAATATTTCTTCGAGTGACCTGTAAACAGCCTGCTTTGCACATATTATTTTCTCCTAATAATCAAACACAAATTACTCCAAAGTTATTAGATTCTGGTACTGAAAGTCTGATAATTTAAAGTACAAATAACTGGATTGCTCCTACTGAATGCACATCAGACGTTATTTTGCTAATACTCAAGCACAGCTCTTTTATCAATTCAATGGTTTTCGTCAATCATAGAAAAAGTGGACATGCAAGCAAACAAACCAGAAGCATATACAGTGAATAACTGCCTGATCAAAAACAACAGTTCAAACTGGAAGAATTATGCCTCTGGCCTTCCCACAGTTATACACTGCATATTTAACTGGTCCCAGGGTTCCTGTCATACAAAAAAATTGACTAAATAAACCCCCCACACACATCTTCCTTAAGTCTCATTATCTTCAAATTTCAGTTCCTTTCTCCCTCCATGGAAGAAGAGATGGGAACAGGGGGTCTTAGCTGAATTTCAGTCTGAAGATTTTATACATCTTCAAAAGCCACCGCACAATCCTGAATATTATTTATAGCTGGGATTGGAACATTTTGGTTAATATCCAGTAGATATAAATTACCTAGGTTTGTCTCCCCTTATAATGAAACAGTTAGTGCCCTATTGCTTCATTCAACGTTGCATAGAAAAAAAAGACAAATGTCATTCAGGTATTTTTCCAAAACCCACGAAATTGAAAAAGGGTAGGCAACAACTACAATGCAGTAACACTTGAGAAGACACTGGTTAGTCGAGGCTTCCCAAGTCTACAGACTCAAACAGAAAAAGACCTTACCAAGATTGCTTTGCAGGCACTCTCACCTCCCCCAGTCCCTTCCACACTGCCTGTGCATGCCTTGTTCCTCCCCACCCCGCCTTCTCCACCTTATCCATAACAGGGAAAAGCAAATTCTGCAACATTGCATGTAAGAAAGTGAAATGCCACTTTCTGGAAGAGCTCTGCCATATATGATGATCCCTATACTGTACTGTAAAGCATCCACGAAAAGCAATCTATTTCACAGCCAAATTACATGCCTTCAAAGAATTACCAACTCATAGAACTGTTTCCTCAGAAATATTTAATACAGAAGCATTAAGGAAAAAAGCTTAGCTTTCCTTCTACTGTTTTGTTCCACAGGTGAAGATTTTTCAAGAGTAATTCTGACATTCAGATCTGCAAATGAATTCTAAAATTCATGCTGAAAACAAAGCAGGTTCTGTTCAGAAAAGCAACATGGAATATCTGCCCTATTTTTCGCTTTGATAGAAAAGAAATTCTCCTGCATGTTAAAAATCAAGGTTTTACTTAGATTGTTAACCAAAGGAAGAACCTGCAAGAACACCTATTAACTGCTGTCCTGCAGTCACAGCTAGCACTTCAGTTATAACACCTAAAATATCTTGTATCCTACAAGAATACACGTTTCTCCAAGAATATCACGAAGCAATAATAATTTATTCCCAGATAACCACCAGTTTATAGGATTTCTTCAAGAAGCATCTCCAGCACACTTTTTTTACTTGTTAAACACTGGGGTATACTAAGATTGAGAAGTTGTACGAAAGCATGTCAATGACCTTTGGGATGCTTGCACTCCTTTTCAAAATGCAGAGCACTGTTACCATTGTTTAGCTGCAGTACTCTTACTTAGCATTCAAAAAATAGAAAAAGAGCTTTCATAATCATGCTTGCTGTTCTCTTCTCAACACATTTTATATCCAGCCCCTAATTTAAATAGATGTGACAGCAAGATTGCTCTGAAAAAATGGTTTCCTAGAAGGTTTTCAGAAAGATAACCGATTAATAAAGATAACCAATTAATGCCTCAGTAAAAGGAAGAGCTGCATGTAATACGTTCCATCCCTAGCAGACGGGGCAGCAGGACATGCAATGAACAGTAACCACAGGAAAATCCCAATAGAGGCACAAACTCTTCCACATCAAAGTGACTTTTTAATTTATGTTACCCACTCACAGGTTCTCTGAGAGCTAGGAAGATGCAGAGATTTTACTTGGGAAGATCTCCTAAACCCAGCTAGGAGTCCTCCTAAGGCAAAAGCATTCATAACTTTGGTCTACCCTGTCAAAACTGCAAAGAATAAAAGGTAAAATCATACCACAGCTTTTGCATAGCTTACTTAATGAGCCAGATGACGACAGAATTCCCAAGTAAGCCAGTTACTATCTACTGCTATGAAAAAAACACTTGCTGCTTTCTCTCATGCATCCAAGAAGCACTGGCAAGTAACTTCCTCCTGTGATTTGGAATAATTTATTATAATATTTCTAAATATATCAAGAACTTTAAAATGCACTCTTTGTTTCATCAGTCAGCCTCTAGGATGATTTACAATTATTTAACAACTTGAGGATTCAAGCAGTACAGAATAATAATTCAGCTCAACCTTTTTGACCTATGTATTTTTTTGTGTAAAATTCAGGATTTTGAAACTGTTTACCCAGTTTGTTTCCCCAATTTACCTTCAAACACGGTAAGTGAAAACAGACCATGATGCTGAGGAAAAGAATAAAATGGAAACAAGTAAAAGCAAATATATATGCAAATCTAAGCAATTCTTTTAATATACATCACAGAGAATAATAAGCTTGAGAAAAGAAATAATCTGAATGATATCTAAGTTCCTTCTTACCATTGACTTTCCCTAAGCCTGGAGCTTTATTTTTCAGTAAAGTCACTTGAATCTGGGGAATGTTTGTGATGTTTGAGTTCAAAACAAATTTGAAGTCCACATGTCCGACCATACATGCTTTTGGCAGAACAAGTTCAAAGACATGCTCATCCCAGCTGTTGCTGTCAGGAAAAAAAAAGAAGACAATGACCCAGTGTTACGAGAAAATTCAGATCAAGCAAGCAGCATTATCCAGTGCATTCTCCATCTATGCATGCTTTCTTCAACAAGAGGAAAATAAAGAAAAACCTTATACTGCATTGGTTGATGTCCACATGAATTTCTGAAGCAAAAGTCTTTCAAGCTGCAGTCTCCCACACTCATTTTGTAAAGAACATGTTAAAAGCTAACTGGTAAGAGAAAGCAAATCAACATTTGGATGAAAGTAGCAATAAAAAGATTCCCTACTACCCTCACGGCAGTACTCTTTCTATAGTACTATAAATACCAGTTACTCTTTTCCTGGAATGATGCCCCAAAGGAAGTTTTAAGTATCTCCCAATAGGCATGTATGGAATAATGATTCTCCACGAAGGTCTCATATTGATCCAACAGTAAAGAGATCTTTTTATGCTTGTTATACCTGTGGCAATGACCTTTACAATCTAATTCTGTGATGAATGAAAAACTCCCCTTTAATCAGCTTTTTAATTTCTCACAGTTTTGTTTAAGTGCATCCTCTTTATTTGTGTGTGGTTCAAATAAGAAAAAAATCTACTTCCTTAATATTTTCACAACATTTTAGCATATCCATCCTATATATCATTTTTCTCTGATACTCTAAAGCAAGTTCTTTTAGCAGCTTTTTTCACCTTTGAAACCATTCTACAGCACCTTTTAAAAGAAAAATACACAATCAAGACCATGTTCTAAATGCAAATACACCATCATTCTCACAACTACAAAATGCTTTCTAACACACTTCTTCAATCCTTTTCTAGAAGATCTCATCAATGTTTGGTTGTCCACTACAACTGACCTTTGAGCTGCAGACCCGCTCAAAATTTAAACACTGGAAAGCAGAGTCGTACCTAGCTCCTTCTTCTTTCGTATATTTTCAAGTATGTCTGCATTAGGTGAAAATAGAAAATATTTCCTATCTGAATTTGAGGAGACCCAGAAACTCAGCTGTAACTGTTTTATCAAAGCACATTAGGAATTCACATACTTTTGTTATTTTTTAAACAGGATTAATCCAATTTAACATTTCAATGAAATTACCACTGAAGGGGAAATACTGATCTTTTAGGTATTTCACAAGCTAAACCAGACTCTGCTTTTCTGTTTTCTTAGTTACACATCCATTTTAAAGTAAAAAAAATAGGAATGAAAGACTGCAAGTGTTAATATAATGCCATTCCCTAAAATATATTTACAGGATTATCTTCTATCTGTTTGAGAAACAAAAGAATTATCATATCAAATTGCATTACTCATCCATCTAACCCTGTAATCCCACATCTTGATAGGTATCAGTATGAAACACTCAGAGGAGATAAAAGGAACTTTAGAATAAGGACAAAAAAATAATCTAGAAATCAAAAGTTTCTTCCCAGATAACTTTCAATTAAGAGCTAATGTTGCTCTCAGTGTTAAGACCGTATTTTCTACTCCATGAACAAAAGGACTGTAATTTAATCATTTTCATCATGAGTCATTTAGCAGCTGTCAAAGATTTCCAGTGCTAAATCAAAACTTTACCTCTTTACATTCTTGTTTTAACTGCAGCAGGCATAATTTTTTTCCTCTAATGAAACCAATATTCATACACTAATGTTCCACCTATCATCTTCCAAGTAACAGCTATTAATTGTTTCCTTCCTTATATACTCATATTGGTAGCTTTTTTAGTTTTCAGCTGTTACTGAACACACTGGATAATCAATAGTTTGAACTGGAAGTTATTTTGCAAGGAGCCACCCCCTTCCCACTTGTTACATAGAGAGTATTTTACTTACACAAAGATAAATAAAGATTTGAAAGCCGGCAATGCACTGCAAGTCTTTCACCACAGCTCATGACCATTTAATTAAAGGAACTTCAGCTCAAGAGGTGTCAGCCACAGAAATACCTGCAACTATTACCTTCTAGACCTGTTTTCTCGCCTGGAACAATTTGTTCTCACATGCCATTCCACCCACATATGAAGTCTAGCTCCCCTACAATCCTTTGGCTATGTTTCCATAGTATGGACATTCAGATTATATATTTCTATTCAGATCTTGTACATCAGTGGTACAGATAGGTGACAGCCTGATCCAAAAGATCTTGTAGTGCTTTATTACATGAGTCCCTTGATAAAAAACAAAATACAGCTTCTATCTCCATTTTGTTTCTCAGCACTTTTCAGAAAAACTATGCAAAGCTATTTCAGGTACATTTTAAACAACTCTTCAGGACCACAACACTGCTGTTCTAGTCTTTACATTCTAGTTTTAGTCTTTAAGTCTAGAGGAATTCCAAGTTCTCAAGTTACATGCAAAAACTAAGCAGCAGTACCCGTATCATGTCACTGCAGCTCACTTCAATGAAAATATTGCCTCCATTTTAATGCAGCTAGGGCTGTATAATAGCTTAAGTAAATGACTCTTGTATAAAGATTTAACTTGACATGAACAGACGTAAATCCAGATTCTATCTTCACAGTTTTAAATAAATTACAATACAATTTCATTTATGACAGCTCATTAGTCACACTGGCACCTGCAGCTTGAATTTTCCCATTGAAAAAAAAGTACTAAAAATGAGTGTATGCATAAGAAGGGTGAATCAGACTTTTATAGAAACAATTAAGAATATTTGTAATTCTAGCAAATGTGCTTGTCTATTTACATAATGAAATGGCAACATTTGGCAAACAAAAATAGATGAATTAAAAACTTGACTTTTCAATCTGACTCAAGGTTCACTAAAACAATTCTGGCAATCTCACAAACACCTTTAACACAAACTACTGAGAGGGATTACTATCCTTCAAAGTGCAAGTTCTTAAACTTACACACTACTAAAAAACAATTAGATTGCATGAAATTTGTGCTTAAATCCACTATATAAACTACTTCAGCAATACTCATATGATTCTTTCTGCATCACTACCTACCCACCTGTCTGTCTGGAGCTTCCAAGTTCGAGTATGCTGAGCTGCATCCCCATGGTGCTGCTGGTGCAAGTGCTGAGGATGCCGCCTTTGCTGCTGCTCTTGCTGGACTTCTACCCAACAGGGAGGGACAGTGGCTGAAAACCGTGGCGTCAGAGTCTCAAAACGGGTCAGTTCCACCAGGGATGTCAATGTTTCCAGAGAAAACGGCTGGTCCACCAAAAGATCAACTCCTGAGTAATTATAGAACATATATTAATTACTTACACAGATACTTTTCCCAGAACATTATACAATTTTGAAATATAAACAAGCCACTATAGGTAAAATTAACTACATGTTATATGAAGTTTCTAAAAAAAATGAAGCAAAGCAAAAAGCAATTAAAAACACCACCCCAATACCAAAAATATCCAAACAAACAAAAAACCTAACAGCAAAAAAACTCAGACACAAGCCACTACACAACTCCTGTCTCGAAGCCAGCATCCTTTGAAGGCAGCTCATTTGGAGTTAATTATGAGAGCTCTGAGCATATTGTCTGGGATTCAACAAGAAGCATCAGGAAAAAGTAATTAGCCAGCTACACTATGATGATGTAAAGCTGATTGAAACATTCTTTTCAACACCTCTGTTGACTCAGATTTAAAAAAAAAAAAAAAAGTTTTATATTTCTTGAAAACAGATGTGGAATTACTAAATTACTACGCAATTAAAACCGTGATAAAAATGTTACAACATTGCTTTGGCACCTGTTTATCAATATATTTACTTGTTTTATGGTGGTTACTAGAATGCTTTGGAAGGCTCCCAGTTTAGCTTAAAAGTGAAAAACAAACATGTTTTATATAAGGCACTTGAAAGCCGCTAGACCTAGATGAGTATTTTGTCTTCTTGTCTTCATATTCAAGTATTGTCCTGAGGAAATAAGGACATTAATTGAAGAAGTACTGAAGATGAAAGTATCACAGTGAGACAAACACCTAAAGAAATGTTACAAAGGAACTCAAAAAATATTAAGGTGTCCTCAGACGAAAAACATTGAAAACTTGAGGTAAAATAACTATGCACAATGTCAATCTTCCTGTATTTCGAGTATTTTTCTCTTAAAAATATATTTTGGGAAAAAATCTTTTACTTGTGAAGAAACAATGGATATCAAAAGCAGCAAGTTTGCTACCTGACTACTACTTATCACCATTTAGGGAGCAAAGATGATTACATCCTTCAGCTTGAGAGCAGGCAACAAGGCACATGCAATTTGTCCCCAAAAAGTGAAGGAACTCAATATGAGATACTCAGAGTCAGGCAAAAAATTTACTCTCCTTGCAACAACTATGATTTTGACTTTTTAGTCCAGAAGACAGGAAAACACTGAAGAAATTAAAAATGTTAAATTATTTAGAAATTTAATTTCAGTAATATAGCAAACACCTTCATTTGTTTACTGCCCAATATGAATGTCATTAGCTAGATGATAAGTGAGATCATAGCTCAAAGTGTGCAACAATTCTGCCTTTGAGTAGACTGGATTTTTTCCACTTCATCCCCCCCCAGTAGAAATGATTACAAATTTGGAGTATTTGGAGCAATAAAATGTATCGTGGTATCAACACCTAAAACTGAAAACTTAAGGAGCTAAGAGCACTCAGAAGTTACATAGCATCTTTTGCAGAATTACATGATTTTTGTTATATCGGAATAGTGAGTTATGATGAGCTGATTCTAGTTCTAGTGGCAAACTTGAACAAAGGTTTTGAATTGCTCCTGAAAACTAACATTCTTTTTCAATTTGTTTCTAAAAAATAAAATAAAATAAATAAATCACTATTTTAGATCCTTCACCACAAAAATCCCTCCACTCCTTAAAAGGGAAATATTAATTTTAACCTAATCTAAGATTTACAACTCAGTACACTTGAAGTATTTTCTTCTAAAACAATACAACTTAAAATGCCCAAGTTGTAAATCTATTTTCTAGCCTGCATTTTAGAAATGCATTCCAGAATGCCAACAATAGAGAAAAAAAGCCCCACACAAACAGCCACAATATATATGAACAGTATATGAACAAAAGCTTGCATTTGTTACTGCGGCTGCTCTACTGATCACAGTATCTTTTAGCTACAGCTTCAGAGAACACCAAAGTGATCTCATAAAAACACCCTGCTGCTGCCTGCCATCAGTTGTGAACAAGATCTATAGATCAAGACTTGATGCTCAGTCAGATCTGCCTAGGAGTTCACTTCCCAAAACAGAAAGCTTTCTGCTGAGCTATGCCTCTGTCTGAAAAACTTGTTAAGACAAAAGTTGAAGAAAATGGTGGTTTTTTTCTCCTGGTTGGGACTTTAAAAGAGGAGCAACACTGATGTTACAAATGTTGGGGGCCATGTCTGCTCACAATCCATACACATGCTGACAGCTTCATTATACAGAAAATGTTTGCACAGTCCTAACCATCATTTGCACATTCTGTGCTCAGAGTCCAGGATTACTGACTTTAGTATCCTTAACCCGGATAGCTCAGACTAAGAGCTACGCAACCAGCATTTGGTTTCAACTCTTCTCCCCAGCCCCCTCATTTCAGCACTGGCTTCCTATGACTATTAACCTTCACTCAAAGCTTTTAGTGGCTCAGCTTGATGCCACAGCAAAACAGTACTCAATCTATTGTGCATCTAACAGCTACTTGGAAATCATTACAGACAAGATCAAGCAGTACTACATTCTCTGAATTATCTAACTACTTAAAGGAGGACCTGTAGCTAGTAGACAATCTAAAGATACAGCTACTTTTGAAGTCAATACATAAGTAAATCCCTTCCCTGTTCCAATAATCCATAATCAAGCTATACTGAAGGTGGAGGTTTTCTTTTTATTTGTTTGGGTTTTGTTTTAAATCAGAAACCGCTAAAATGTTGTGTTTGTACATAGCCAGTGATAGACATACAGCAACTACATAACTCTTAACTTGGAGCAGCAAAAAAGTATAAAGCAGCATGCAATTAAATTACTCAGAACCATCTTAAAATGCAACTTGAAAAATTTCAAAAGCATTTTTACTTATGATACACCTAAACATGTACGGTTTACCTGTAATGCCTGGGCTTGAAGGATTAGATAAGGGCTTGGTGCCTTCTGAGGACTGTTCTACACTTTTAGAAAGGGACCCATCTACAAGTATATCAGCTTCATCTATGTCATCACAGGTTCCTCCAATCTGAAGGAAATGAAGTTCTCCACCTAAAATCATCACAGACAACAAAAGAAGAAAGTTTAGACATGCATACAGTAATAATACTTAACTCACAAGACAGGTTTTGCAGTTAAAAGTGCTAAGCAACTATGCCAGTAATGGAGGACCTGAAATCAGCAAGACTACACAGGAACACTAGTTTTGCTTTACTATTACAATTTTTTTTCAGGGCAAATGCAAGACAGAACTACAAAAATGCTGACTGCAGTTCTGAATGGCATGAAAGAAAAAAAAACTGAGAGGGAGAGGGGATTAAAGGGCAGGTAATTAAGGAAACCTCAGCAGAAACCAAAATTCATAACCATTCCAATCACTTCCCATAACTTTAAACACAAAGTAGTCCATCATGTCAACTGAAGGCCTACACTACTTCATTTGTAAAGTTGCATAAATTTCCTTTTAAAGTTCAGTATTTGAGAACAGAAAAATCACTTTCCCTCTTTAACTCTAGAAACTAAGGGGCTCTTCACATTATTTCATCAAACTTGGAATTACAACACTGATCAGGGCAACAGCCAAAACAGCAAGTCCAAAATTTGCTAAGGATACAATGTTTTGATGGAAGCTGGAATGTTGGACATTGTTCAAGGAAGGTGCCCATAATTCACCACTACAAATATACATAGATGAATTCTGTCATTTACAGAGAAGTCACCAAGAAGGAATGCTCAATTTAACATAAGGCTGGGGGAAGGGCTATTCACAGTTTTAGAAGTTACAAAAATCCTACTCAGTAGGATTTAAAGAGAAGAAAATCCTAGGGTAGGCCTTCCATAGCTTTCAGTGAAAACTGACTACAGACTGCCCTTCAGCATCTGAATACCATTATGACAAACCCTGTTATGAAAATTCTGAGAGTTATCTGAAACAACATTGAGATAATACACCTAATAATAAGCCAAGATAAAGGCATAATCAGGAGGTACACGTTCTGCACTGTGAGGAGTGAGTAGAGCAAAACAGCGATAGAGAGGTACAGAGAGGCAGAGTGTGCGTGTGAGAGGCACAGAAGACACCCAAAAGGCACAGAGAGCTGGTACAAGTTTGTTTTTTTGTTTCTCAGTATGAAAGGATTGACAACAAAGGGCCTAATAAAAGAGCCAGAAAAACTAAACCAGACTAAAAAGAGCAAAACAGTAGCTTAAATGACCAAAATAGACAAGATCTGCACACTGGGGGAAAATCCACCCAAGGTCTGGGCAATGCTGCACGAAAGCAGAGCTCCCAGCACCTGAAGGAACACAAGGCTTCCTCACTACTTGTATTTCTCTTTTTACTTTTTACTCTTTTACTAAAACAGCTATTTCATTAAGCTATTTGTTGGTGAGGCCCTCCTCACTGAGATCTGATAAGAAGCCTCGACAACACCTTTCTCCACCCCACGTCACCCAACGCTGGTACAGAACAACAAATTCCAAGAATGGAAGGGAAAAAAACCACAGTTCTAGCAAATAACAATGAGTTTCTCTGAAATTAAACCACTCACAAATGAGCAATTTTCCTTAAAGAGATCTGGGGGGACACATGAGAAAAAAAAGACCTTGACAGCTTCAGCTAAACCTCAGCTTGTTTGCTGCTCAAAATCAAAGATCAGAATAATCTCATCAAAACCAGAGAATCTCCTGCACATAAATAAAGTACACCCTCATGCCATGGAAGTTCAACACACTGAATTGCACCATCTGCCATTTTCATGGCTCTCAGCAGGAAAAATGCTGAAGAGGTTCAGAAAGCTGCAGGTTTTCCTAAGGCAAAGACATGCTAAGGTCTCGCTTATTCTGTAAATGGTTGGGTAGAGATTACTTTTAAAGAAACAGAACTTTGGTCCTCAAACCAGATTTCTGAGTTTCTGTCACTAATTAACAGCAGTGAAAGCTGCCCTTACAATTATTCCTATACTACAAGAGGAAGAGAGTCACAGTCCCTGCATTCCTGAAAGATTCCACCACTTCTCCAAGAAAAATTCTATGCTCAACTTGACATATCCCACTTCCTCATATTGGTTTTAAAAAAGGTTCTGTAAACAGGTTTATTATGATCTTCAGTTAAAGAGTATTAGCTTACACAATTCTTAGTGCTTTTGCACACTTTTCAAACACCTGCACGGGGCTTTGCTTCAGTATCACAAAGGAGGCATTTGCTCTCCTAGAAGGTCCAAAGGTGACCTGATGATGATGCATACTTGATAAGATGTCTCAAAGATAACGTAGTTCCTACAGTCAAGCACCAGGAAAAGAAAAAAGTCTGTGCAAAAGTCAGTGCTGCTTTTGGTTTGGTTGGTTGGGTTTGTTTTATTTTGTATTTGGTCTGTTCTGGTGTTGCTACTGGCTCATGGTCTGCACTACTAGGCTGAAACAGTGACTCATCTTTGACAACTGCGGCTCTGGAAATTTATGCATCCAAACCAAACTGTATCTGGTTCTCTTAAGCACCAGATAACAGGCTTCAAATATCACCAAAAGACCACCCTCCAGCTGTAACCCCATTCAAAACAAATACCTGTAACCTACTGCATAGCTGACACCAAAAAGTAACATTTTGAAGTGGGAAAAAGAGTAATTATTCACAACTCACAAAGACAGATGATGTCTAATGCAGCTCTAAACCACCATTACAGAAAACCACTCAAAACCTGAAACACACATTCACAGAGGTTTCTGTTCAGCTATATCTTATAGACAGCTATGAGAAAAATGATACAATCAATACATGAAAATAATATGCCAACAAGATATATATGATTTCTGTCAACAGCAGGAAAAGGCTGTCCTACATGCAAAACTTTCAGACATGAAAGCACCTCTTCACCTACTCCCATCATCCAAGCAAGTAAACAGGAAAGAATATACTGCTCAGCTTATATTCTTGAATCATTTTCCAACATCCAAGCATTTCCAGTGCATGCATGTTCCATATCTTATACTTAATATTTTCACTTTTGTCTTTCCACTAGAAGATACTTGCTGGAAGGATTAACTTCACAGACACCAGTGAATACAACTATTCTACTTTCAACACGTATCTTCCTAACATTGTCAGACTACAGGCACTATTCCATACGTGGTAGTAAATATAGAGGGGCAAAGACCTCAAAGTGATTTTCCAAGATTGGGGGGTGGTGGTGGTGGTGAAACAACAACAACAAAAAAACATCTCCCCAAAAAACACCCAAAAAGAAAAATGTCTAGCCATTTATCTGCTAAGTGAGCAATTTTAGCCCCTTACAGCAGAAGGATTAAAGGACAATTATGATTCAACACAATCGAGATTATACAAATTCTATTCCTTACATCAACTTATTAAAACATGCAATAACACATTGGAGAAGAAGTTATATTAATAGTTGAGCTTTTTTATTTGCCTTTTCTTTCAGTATTCCTGAATCTTACGCAACAGTCATTTATAAACATTAAGTATCAAGTAATTCTTCACAAAGCTTTGTGTTTTGGCATAAATGCTAGGAGTCTGAGGCTTCACAGGTATCTAGCATCAGACTCTGAAATCCAGACTTATAATGTATTTTTATGGACATAAATATTAATCCATAAATATTTATGATGGCTGAAAAGTAAGAAAAATTATACTAGGACAAGTGACTGAGCTGTTAAATGAAGAACAGAAAAGCTTCTAAAGACATTTTAACAATGAAAAAAATTAAGTTGATTCTAGTTTGCTTGCAGAGCAGAAAACCAAGTTCCAAACAGAGGTGCAGCGGTTGTAAGTAAAAGATAATCAATGGATTAAAAGAAAAAGAACAAAAGAGTTATCAAAGTACTATATTAAAAAGAGGAAGCTTGAGGGCAGAGGGATACCTGTGATACATAGATAGGACTACAGAAATAAAAAATCAAAATCAACTCAAAGGCAACAAGAACGAAAGAAGTCACAGCAAAGCTATTTATAAATTGCTAGATGGACATTGTAAAACACTCAGAGGGAACAAAACACAGAGATATTTGCTGAAAAAGCAAAATGACATGTTCGTCTATTATGAGGAAGATGAAGTGCTCTCCAGTCAGTAACAGAGGTGGTGGTTATCTAGTTAAGAGTAGGTTTCTAGTTAGAAATCCTACAAACACAGAATAAATGCTTGAAGCTCAACAGACCTGCATATCTTGCACTCAAGTTCCCAAAACGGGTTTAGATAATACCAGATGCTATAAGAATATAATTACCATACATGCTAACACTGGATGGGAAAGTACCCTGCACAGTAACAATAAGCCCTTTATCTTTTACTATTAATATTAAACCACGAGAAGAAGAAAATAAATTTGCTGTAAGGAAGAAATGAATTGCAGTACAATTCTGTAGGAGGAAAAAAAAAAACAAACCAAACTAGAGAGGTTTGGTGTTGTTTTGTTGTTTTTTTTTAAATGAGATTGATCAGCAAAGTAGAGGCAAAAATATTATGACACGTATACGATACACTAATAGTTTTCAAGGGCAATTCACCTTTCAGTTTGAGTTCCATTTTAACTAGGAAAAAGAGTGCATTATTAAATAAAACTGGAACAGTTTAATAAACATTTCTTCAAAAGCAGTTACCAAAATAGAACAGTTTAGCAAATATGAATGTTTCCACTGGGAATCTGCAAACATAAATTCTAGTTGCTAACATGCAATATTTTTCATACATACTAAAGAAGCAATGTAAAATTTCCACTGCTAAAAACCCTTGGTAGGTAAGTGATTATCACAGTGCCCTTCAGAGACATGAGATTTTTACAGTAAGCTTGACTTCAGCTGTTGGGCTTAACAGGTAAACCTGATTTAGCAACTGCCTATAGGAGGACTGTGTAATCAACATGACATCACCGCGAAAGAAGGAAATGTGCCAATATAAATTCCTCTAGTAAAGTTCAACAAGATATTCGTGGGAGTTCATCTGAAATGTGAGAACTACCCCATCAGTTTAGTTTAAGGTTTGAAATTTAGTTTACGGTTAAGAAATGCTTACAGTTAAGCATTTCCACCAGAGCTGCAATCAAGTGCGGCAGAACTAAATGGTACACAGAGGAATTCAGCTGGATGACGGCCAGAGCTGCTTCCATTCTCCCTGTGTGACAGAGAAGTGGGAGGTGTGGCATTTTAGGGTCTTCCGCAAAGTAGCAGTTACCTGGACCCGAGTTACACTCCCCTCCCACCTGCCTCCTTCCCTCAAAATGCCTTATGTTCACTTTGAAAAAGATCTAACAGTCACAGAATCATGGAATAGTTAGGGTTAGAAAGGACCTTAAGATCATCTAGTTCCAACCCCCCTGCCATGGGCAGGGGCACCCCCCACATGGACAGCCTGGCTCTCACAGTTAAGAGAGAAGCAATAATACCAATTGCAAAAGGCTGAAGCAGAACCAGCAGCCCTATCTGAAAGAAGATACAACTGACCACTAGAATAAGGTATAAAAGCATTATCTTCTCTACCCTCTTAAATATCGCCAATTACAGACAGGAGGCATTTTTCTGAAATGTGAACCTCTAGCACAGAAATAATTACATACAAGAATTACTTTTATTTGGTTTGGACTGAAGAAAATCTGTGCCTCTACAAGAACAATTTACCTGTACACTGGACATACTCAAGAGTTAATCCCATTCAGAGATCTAAAATCTGCATTTAAGATGAAGAATTAACCAGAGTTCATGCTCCCTAGAACAGAATCAAACTGTACATAAATTCAATGGAATTTACCTATTACTATTTTGAAACTTAGATTCTAACATTCTAGAATATAATCCAAATAACATTTGTAAGAAAAAAACATTAACAATTTATTTTTAAGTAAAAGTCTTACCTTTGGTGCACGCGCATAATCTGTCTGTGCCCGAACAGTATATCACAGAGACAAACATATCTGGTTCCTCAGTGCCCTCTTTTTTGGGTGGCTCCACTTTGGCCAGAATTTCAAAGTTCGTAAGATCTAGTATTTTTACATATCCTCCCTGAGTAGTTATTACCAGGTGCCCAAGAGTAGAGATCTCTGATCTTCTCTCTCTCCCACTGCCATTTTTAGAAGTTAACTGTATTTCCTCTACAGGCTCCTCACAGTCATCTTCTCGATTATCCAATATATCTGGTGGGAGCAAAATCATTGAGGTAATTGTGTCTTGGGGGTCTTTGATATGCTGGATTTTTACTGGCTCCTCCTCTAGAGTAACTATTCTAGTGGCATAATTCATCTTATAAAGCACTAGGTATCCACCACTAACACTTCTCTGTTCAGGCTGAATTATTAACGGAGTTGGTACATCTGCTGGTGACTCATGTTGGATTACATCAATACTCGTGCCATTCACTACAGCAAGACTTGATTCTAGTTCCCCTTTCCTTCTATTACATAGTGCCGAGTTTAATTTATTTAAATTATTCAAGGCCTCTACTTGATTTATTGCACTCAGAGATTCGACAGGACAAGTCCGCAGTCCTACTAACAGATGAACTCCATCTGCACAAGGCGTGATTGAATCTACACACAGGTTCTCCTCCTCTGCAAACTTTGGCAGACGCAGGCATTGAACCAGAGTTCCAGGCTTGGGAACCATAGAGCTCCACTTGTCGGAGTCCGGAGAAGCTAGGTTGGCTGCAGCATCTGCAAACTGCTGAATGTAAGTCACAGGGGGATCCTGTAACAGCAACTGCTCCTGACTGTCCAGCTCCATTTCAATGATCTGTGGAACTGTGAAACCATCATCATGTATACTTTTACTCATAATATTGTTCATCTGTGAAAAGAGTTTTCCGGCTTTTTCATCAGACTCCTTAATGCTGTATAGCAGCAATACAGGTAAAGTCCTCCTTACCAGAGGGGAATTCAGTTCAGAATTAGTGCAGGATTCATTGTCAGTTGATCCCTGTTCTGAGACACTCTCACCTCGAGTCCTACTTAAGCCATCCAGTGACCTCTGAGAGTTACTGCTAACAGGAGAGGTAGCAGGTGATTTGTATGTTAATAGACCTCCAGCTAATAAACAAGGAAAGGGAATGTTGTGTTGCTCTAGATGTTTTTCCTTCATCTTTTCACTCTTACAGTTGGCCAAACATGGATTTGCTCCAAGTTCTTCTAGATCCTTAACCGTATCTTCCAGAACATTTGCAACAATTTCCCACTGAAGTTTTTCAGGTTGTTGAAGGATGCTGAGAGCTGTTATATCAAGGCTGACTTCCATAGTTTCTTTTTGTGATGTATGCCCTTAAAACAAAAAGGTTTAACATATGTTAACAAGAAAAAAAAAAGAAAAAAAGAAAAAAGGAATCACGATGCATACAATACTGTTTGATGAAAAAAAGCCCTTTTACATCTCAAGTCAATTGCACAGTGTGTGTGTACATGCACGTATTCTTCTTTCCCCCCACTTGCTGATTCTTAGTCAATGATGTAAAGTGGATTATGTGAAATAAGAAGTAATCCTCCCTCCCCTCAAAATTTCTGATTCTGCCTCTAGGAAAATGAGACAAGAACAACATGCGTAGAACTGTTCTGCTTCCATATGAAACCTTTATTCAGGAAGAGAAATACGCCAACAAAGCGCATACCCAGACGGAAACAATCAAAGTACTCTCTTGAGGCAGAAGTTGCTCCTCAGAGAGAGGAACTCTCTCTGGCATTCCCCTGAATTTACAGGAGCTGCTACAGCTGCAATTTGTTCTTATTCTAAGTAGGTTCTTTTAATTTGGCTTGTGTGTTTTACTGAAAGCAAGACAAGCACCGCTTATTATCAAATAAGGCATTTATTAACTATCAAAGTAGGGATTTTTCTCATCTCCTGGGTGTAATCTCTCCAACACAGAATGACTTAAATATTAGCACTGCTTTCAAGGTCAATCTTTTTTCTAATACAGTGAATAATTTTGATAGGGCTTTTTTAAAAGCCCAAGAAGAAAAACTTCCCTCCTGACCCTCAAATTATGAATCAGATATAACTGACCTGTCACAGATTCTGATCTGGAATGCTCTTCACTGTCTGAATCCTCCAGCAGGTCATCACTGAAAGAAAGTGCATGAATGACACCACATACACTGCTGCTGCATTCTTATTTTTAATAAAATAAATAAAAATAAAAAAATGTAATGCGCATTATAACTTGGCATTTCTTCCAGTCAGCATTGTAAGCACTGCACATCCATTGACAACTTGGTCACTGACATTAACGGTATAAGGATTTTTTTCCTCCACCATCAAACCAGTACGCCAGCTTTCCATTTGCCTCCTTCTAATACTGTATTCCCAAAACGTCAGATACAAATGGAATTAAAATGAAAGCTTGTTCTCAGGAATCTTCCCAAGATTAACAAAGCCAAACAAACAAAACCTCTAAAAACTGATGACACCTTCTTCAGAGTTCCTCAACACAGTCCCTGAAAAGTGGAGCTGCCAGGCTGGTCTTTAATTCTACCAAGGTGATTTTGTAGCTAGTACAGAAAGTGTGTATGAAAAGTGTCCTGCTTTTAAGAATACTGCCAGATGAATCATTTTTTCGTAACAGCAGATTCAGCTCAAGATACCTCTTCAAGAGAAACAGGCCCTGCATAGCTTTAAGAATACACGAAGATTTCACACATCTGGCTTTTCCAATGTAAGAAACAATTTCCTATTACAGGCTCTTTACACATAGGAAGAACTTTGCAGCTTCAGGCATAACTACTCACTGGAGTACAAAGCTGGATTCCCAAAATTCAACAACTTCCTCCTCACACCGAAAAAACAGGTATTTTTTGGCTCAAAACTAATTAACCTTCACTTCATGACAAGGAAGCAACAGTTCAATACTGTGACTCTCATTTACCTTCCCCTTGAGTGGGAAAGTGATAGTAAATTTCATACTGACTAAATGAAGTTAAAGATACTTAGTTCTGAGCAGTATGACCGTACTGACTGGTTAAATTCTTTAACCAACTCTTAAAAATGTCTACATTTTTTAACTCTCAAGGAGTTTACAGCTCTAAAAGTCTAGGCCTCAGCAGCTGTTAGGCCCCCAACTCTGATGTTGCCCACGTTTCTACATACCCTTTTCAGAAGAATATACAGTATTGCTCTGCAGTACTGTAGGAACCACACCAAGCTTAAACCCAAAGATTTACTTTCCTATGCACACATAAGTTTCATTACTTTACATTATGCTGAAGAAACATTCAGAAAACTAGCAAGATTTCCCAAACACCTTTTGTCTTGATTTTTACAGCAAATATTCACCCTTTTGTTTGAGCTTTGGTAATAGGAGAAAGAAGTTTCCAGTAACACACTGTAAGAAGCAGAAATGAAAGAACACCACTTTTTCTCACATGACACTTTTTAAACACTGGCATACCCTTCTAGCTTACCTAAAAGCTTGCAACAGGACTAATTGTTTAAAGCCTATATGCATGTGTTAAAGGCAAAAAATTAAAGCAATTCCTAGCACATCCACATAATTAGTTTTCAGAATGACATAACCAGACATTATGGAGAAGAAATCAGAGAATAGCATGTTCCAGAAATTCACAGGTAGCCTTTACTTTCAAAACCCAAAATGCATAATCCGTAAGTAAAATCAAAAGCTGTTCCAAAACTTTCTCTTTTTTTCTCTGCCTATGGAACATCAGCACAGGCAGCAATGAGATTTGGTATCTCTCTTATTGCTGTATGAAAACTGAAACAGCAGGAATAAAATGGAACTGACTTTAAAGATAGAAATCGAGATTACTGGGTTTTAAGTGTTCAATTGTGTACATATACACAGCGGTGAAAAAAATTTATCTCCAAGAAAATAAAACAATCTTACCAATCTTATGTTTCACAAAGCATGACTTAACTGAACAGCATTTACCACTTACACAGCAACATTTCATATTTCTGATTTTATAGATTAGCATACCTGTCTCCTTCTAATTTTGGTATATCTGAGCAACTAGATGAATCTTCTAGCCATGCTAGTGTTGGTCTCCTTGAGTCAACCCCTGAGCTCTGTTCTCCTGATAACATAAGTTGCTGCACAATAGCTGGATCATATGGATTGATTTCAAATTTTAAGTGGACCTGAGAAAAAAAAAAAAAAAAGAGGTCTTTGATTTGAATTAAGATATGCTTAGTCAGTAATTAGATAATAAAAATTAGTTGTTTATACTGTGTACCTTCATAAGTTTGGAAACATCCCATATACAGATCTTTCCTCGTTTTGTTGCAGCAGCTAGAAAATGAGGGCAACTTCCAGATCCAAAACAGGCTATTCTGTCAGTGCCATCTGTGCAGGGAAATTGTGCTGGACTTGTTGCCAGTGTAACTGAAAGAGGTACATTCTGAGTGTGCTCACCCTTGACAAATGGGCAGTTTGGGGAATGTCTCTCATGTTCAGACCTTTAACATTAAAAACAAACACAGCAAACTTGACTTTTTACTGTGAAAAATACACACATCATACATAAACACAGCCCTTGAAGTGAAGCTGAAACTGAACTGGTTGAACTATACTGCAGTCAACCATAAAAGAGAGTTCTGAAGCTACTAACACAGCTTTCCCTGCTGTTTCTCAATAGCTTAACTGTATTAAAGCCTTTGATCACTTACTGGATATTGATATTCAAATGGGATGCACCTACACACAGTGCTCTTATTATATTCAGTCCACTTTAAAACGTAATTCTTCTGTAGGCAGTCGTCATGTCCTCATGAAGAAAATCCCAGATTAAATTCTACAGAACACACTTTAGAATTCCAATGTCATGAGATACCACCCCCAGAAACACTGAAGGCTAGATTACACAGGGCTCTGAGCAACCTGGTCTATCTAGCTGAAGACAGCCCTGTTCATTGCAGGGGGTTGGACTAAACAACCTTTAAATGCCCCTTCCAACCCAAACCATTCTGTGATTCTATGATTATTGTAAGTAACCTTAATAAGCTAAAGCAATGTCCTTAGTTCTACATCCACACTTACAAAAATTAAATCTGAAAACAGTCTTGAATGACACATTGGCCAAGAAACATGGGAAAAAACCTCTTTCTCATCTCAATATATACCTATGGCAAAGCAATTACACTACTACAAAATGTCTGGACACTAACGAGGAAAAGGAAGAGAGAAGACTAAGATAGTATTATAAAGGAAGTTTCTAGCAAGTCAAGAATAAGATGTATTCAAATAACAATTATAAATTACCAGATAATAAAAAGTACATTAAGGACCCTGACAAAAATCAGTTTGAGGCACTGCATTTCTATCACCATGCACAATTTCAGCTGATTCAGGGAACTAATAATGGATCTTGCAACTTCACATGAAAAGGCAAATATGCACTGCACGGCAATTGCAGTTTCAGAACTTTGTGTTCTAGTCACAATCATACAGAAGATTCAGTTTAGATCCCTGTAAAAAAGTGTTGTCTGCCATGGAACATCTTAAACATCTTTGCCATGGAACAATTTGACATGAAAGAGCAAATCTGAATTAAGAAATAAAGCTAACCACAATGGACTCGATTTAGTATCATACAAAAATTCGACATAGTAAAGGGAATTATTTTGTGAGTTGTCCCACGGAATCATTATGGAAATCCATTTTTGTCAGTGATGCCCCCTAAACTCAGCAGAAATCCCATCAATGGTGATCTTTTTCCTCGAAACATTTCTAACCACTCCATCACAAAACTAAGTCTGCTCCAAACATCATTTAACTTACCAAGGTTCATCTGTAGGCTCCCAACACACCAAACATACACTACAGGTAAAACACATGGCTCTGTCATCTCCTGATGAAGCAGGCTATAAAAAAAGAAGAAACACTTGAAATGTATATAGGCATATATTACGAAACACTTGAACCAGGTGATCAAGTCACCTTCTAGTGGTGACTGCAAAGCACCACATCAAAAGTATACAAGGCCACAAATCAGCAACTATAAAGTGGAAGTACTTAACTTTTAAAAATAAATAAGTAAACAAATAAACCGCATTACTACAGAAGAGACTCAGAACCAACACATGTGCAAGCCGCTTGCTAAAAACCACACAGAACAGAGCAAAACTCATCATCACTGGTAAGACTTGCTTTTATTTGGAAAAATTTCCCGAGGTTCAAAAACTGCAGAGCCTCAGAAGAGTCACTGCATGCTTGGATAAACAGGTTAAACAAGTATTTCCTACTATGCCCTCAATCTGCTGGAACATAAAGCATTCTATATCACTTCCCTGCAAAGGACAGCTGCTACTTGCTGAAGTGACACAGAAAAAGAACAAAAATTTCAATTTTCTTAAAATCTAGCATTTTCAGGACCACATTTCAAGTAATAGGTATGCCTGGGAACATGCAGATACAATTGTAACATACAAGTTCCCTGCATTTTTCCTCCTAAACAAGCTTAAGAAATTCTCCAAAAACTTTCTCCATTTGCACTGACGAGGATCTGCAGTTGACATAATGAGGCAGACAATGTTAGCCGTCATTATTTAAATCCGTAAGAATTCTTTATAGTAGAAATCATTTCAAAGACTGAAAAATGAACAGAAGTGGCGGAATGAAATGTTGAAGTTGTATTTATTCACTAAGTTTAATTATTTAGTAAAGTGATCTAGGATTGTTGTGTATTACAATACAGTGTTAGACCCGCTAGGAAAGTATGGTTAAAGAACTCTGATGTCAAGCTTACTGCTTTTTTGCTTTACTTATAGTACTTAGAAAAGATGTTTACTCAATAGTCTAACAAGGAGAGAGAGACTCTGTAACCACCAACTTCATCATTCTTACTGTTGTTTAACTTGGGTCAATTTAATACTTAGAAGTGGTCTATATGCTGAAGTTCAGAACAATATTTTCTGTGATTTGTAAAAAGGAAGCAACCTCTAGGCATGCAAAAAATGTGAAACTTCTTCTCCTGCTCCCCAAACCCTCATCTAGAAAATAAATACTAAGAACAACTGAACTTTTTTACCTGGTGATAGAACCCAGCTTGAGCCATAGGATCTGGCTGTGCCCACCTATATCCCACATGAGGCCATGAAGTGAACGTCTCTCTTCTGTTAGCTTCACTATACATCAAAGACCTACAAAGGTAAAAAATTCTACATTATCTAAAACTGCCACTTAGGGTAAGAAAAAAAGTAAACTATTTATCATATATTTTCAATGCTTTAGTGACCATTAGAAATACCGCAGACTGTTAATGATGACACCTTTAAGTACAGCTACTACAGAAATGTTACAAAGTCCTTTCACTGCGGTGCCTAAAGTACATTCTCCACAAAAGACCAAAAGCAAAGCAACAAATTACAGGTCTTAAAAGAAAAATTAATACAATAAGCTTCAAGGTAGCCTGTTTGGTCTAACTGAAGAGAAGCATCAGATATACGAAGCTACTCTGCATTTAGTGAAGATGCAGAATCTATCCTAACAGAACTGCTAGAGATAGAGATATTGGTTTGTTTCTTCTTTAACATGACAACTATTGTAAAAATTTGGCATTATTAGTTGAACGGATATGAATATGCATATTTGAAAACACTCCAAAGTGATTTTTTAGGCTTAAATACATGGCACCAACCCCAGAAAATTAGTCAATCGCTGACAGTATAACACTTAAAAATCATAAACTACTAAGTCACAAGATATGAATTCCTCTGCTACTCAACATCTGCAAAGAAAAGAAGTGCCTCTTTTCCACCTTTACTCAGTGCATGTCCCCCATTGGAAATAGTTCACAAGAAACAAATACCAGCGTTTCCTTTTCCTTGATGGAAGTTTCTTCTCCAATATCATCCCAAGAACTAGTATTGCTAGGTAGAAAAGTGCCTCACTTACGTTTCTGACACTTAGTTTCAGGAGATTTTTTTTCTGTCTTATCGGAAAATGGATATATTCAACATTTCCTACCAAGGAAGAAAAATGGTGCTGCAACATCCCCCTAAGGGCTGTGTTAACTTGGCATTATACCATTTTAAAGAGACAGGTCTTCAAAAGCTTTAATCAAAAACATTGAACAGCAAGGTACAGACAGACTTGGCAAGTGGAAATATGAGACAAAATTAAACTGTACCAAATTTTTTGAGCTGTAAGAAATGATAATAAGCTTACAAAATAATATTTCTATAGAAATGCACTTGATGGAATTACAGTCTTGGGAGATTTATCAGTATTCTAACTAGTTTCTGCTTACATACATTAAAATAATGGGTTACTCGCTTGTGCTCACATTATTATTTGGATCAGAAAGAGATGAAGCAACAGTCTGAGGCAAAATTTTCTGACCCCAGACACACAGCAGCTGACTAGAGTTCATATGCTGCAAAGGTAACAACTTCCTAAACTAAACCACAAAACAGAGGCATAACCCTTTCTTATATGAACGAACTGATTTCATGATGCAGCATAGTATATAGATTTATCTTTGGTAGACAAATGACGGCTCTGTTTGCATTCAAAGACACATGCATATGCTCTTAAAGCTATGCAGTTTCTGCACATGTCAATATTGCAGTGTCAGTAAGGTCTCAGTTCCAGTTTAAGTAAAGCCAGTAACATAATTAACTAGTTATACACACTTGACTGTTAAGATAAAGCCCATAATCAAACACATTGAAAAGTAAAGCCTAGGTGAACACATCACATTAACGTGCTACAATACCACCTAGGGATCTGTATTTAAGATTGCAATTGTTAGCTTTTTGAAAGTATGTGTTGGGATTAAGAGAAAAGTGAACTCAATTTGCCTGGCAATGAAGTTAGAAAGCAAACAAAGAAGTCTTGTGGCACCCATAGAGGTTTCTTTAAGTTTAGTGATATGTCCAGCACAATGCACATTAAACAGTTAATTAGTGGTATGTGCAAGAGCAAGAAAATACAGAATAGGACTAATTCCTTTGGCAAATACCATCATCTCTAAGAGCTTACTCTGATATAACTTAGGGGTTAAATTCATTACTTATTTTGTCTTAATATACCTGTCCACAGATCGACCGGGTCCCACACCAAGTTCTGGTCGAGCGCTGGGTAAGAGGTAAGATAACCTATCCATCACAGAGGATGCTACAGGTAAGGCAGCAATATTTTGATTTATCTTCTTGAGTTCATTTACAATGGCACTGGCGACAGACTTTAAAACATGATGAGGAAGGTGGAAAGTAACTGTTGCCCACTAAAACAAGAATAAAAAGCACCAAGTTTATATTTTAAAGTTTTAACATCTAAAAAACAAACAGATCACAAAAGTGTCAAAAGCAAAAACAAATGCACACCTTGAACCTTCTCTTGATTTCAAGACATAATACCAGGGCACACAAAAGCTACATGAAAAAAATCCAAGTCAGTAACTCCAGATTTTAAGCTCAGTTCGGTTTATTATTTGGATTTATCATTACGAAATTAACCTTGTTTGTTCCCTTAACAAATTTCACACAAAGGAACTAAGCAACACATAATACATTCTATCCTCTACAAACAAAACCTACCACTCTAAGTCAAGCATTTTGTATGCTCCAATGACAGCAAACAAATTAGACTTGGAAATCCATGCTAGACAGTACAGAGACAAATTCTTACCTTTGCAACTTTATGATTTGCTGCTGTTTCATGTGAGGTATTTTTTAAACCATCCTTCAGTTGTGTAATGAATAAGTCATATCCCTCTGTACTAGAAACATCTACTTTTTCTATGCAAGCAGATAACAGCTGCTGAGCCTAAAATGCAGATGTGCAGGAAAAGTTAGCATCCACACTGAATAACTCCAGACAAGAATTACACCTGTTTTATTACCCTGGGAAATGTAATTTGGCAGATCCTACTTTACCATATATTATATCAGTGTAATTCCCATAACAGACCCTGAGTTGAATAAGCAGCTCTAAATTTTGCTTTGTAGGCCAACTAACAGATAAACTTCAGCAACAGTGACAGTAATTACAACAAGCTCCCTCAAGGGCAGTATTGCCAAATGTTAAACTTGTCAGTCACATAAACAATTAAACCACAACATATATTAAAGCCAAGCAAAAAAAAGTGACATCTATTGCCCAATGCTTTCCCTTCAAAAGGATTAATTCAGCTTTAGGGACAAACAGTGAGAGCAAGAACAAAGCCCTGATATTTCTGAGCACCTCTGTATCTTAAAAATAGTAAATGATAATGAAAAAAATCAGCACCACAGCAAAATTAGAGATAAATTACTTACAGTGCTAGCATAATGAAGCTGAAAAGTTAGTCAAGAAAAAATGGGCTAGTTCAGGATCTTGACATTTTTAAAACTCACAAATAAGGCATCCAGACAAGAACACACATAGACTTATTTTCTTCCAAGTCCCATCTGTTTCTAGCTTGCCTGCTAAATTCATGTTGCCAGGTAAGATTTAAAGGTACATTTTATGTGCAAAGCAGAGAGTAATCTGTATCTGTTGTTAGGTGGGCTAACATCTGAAAAACGTTACATGAAATCTTTCAAGTTACAAACACCAAGAAGTATTTCCCAAGGACAACGGCCACTTGGTTACAACCTCGTCCTTTGGGAGTTCAGAGGAAGAGAGACAGAAAAATCAATCAGTTCCCTAGCTAAGGCTGTATCCATTTCTCAGATTTCAATATAAAGACAATTACAATTTGCGTGACATCTCATACTTCCCATGTCTCTTGCAGATGACAGAAGAAAACAGTTTGTGGAAGTTCATAAATTTACAGTGTTCTATGGGGAAGTAAAAACAGCATAGAGGCTGCATCATAACTTGCTAATGCTGCCAATTCAAAATGCATAAAGATGCACTGCATTACCAGAAGATCAATCATACAAGAAGACTACTTAAGTGCAAAAATTTGCAGAAAAGTCCTAGAGACTAACGAAATACAAAAGCTCTTGCTTTTCTATGACGAAAGAGGTGGACCGAGGCATTTGTATGATACTTGCTTCATAGTTACTAAAATTTTCTGAGGTCTGGGTACCTCCTGTTTAAAATGAAAAGAACTGAAGACTGCAAATGTTCTTCCTCCCACACCTCACTGATTCGGCCATGAGCTCCCCAAATCCTTTCCTACTGAGCTACAATAGTCTCCTTCCCCATCTCCCCCCATGCCCCCTCCCCTGAAAAGACCTTTTC